>CAUYQV010124819.1:0-27067 GCA_963574575.1 Galagoides demidoff
TTTTGAGACAGAGCCTCAAGCTGTCCCCCTGAGTAGAGTGATGTGGCATCACAGCTCACAGCAACCTCCAACTCCTGGGCTCAAGTGAGTCTCCTGCCTCAGCCTCCCAAGTAGCTGGGACCACAGGTGCCCGCCACAACGCCCGGCTATTTTTTGGTTGCAGCCATTATTATTGTTTGGTAGGCTGGCCTGGATTCTAACCCTCCACCTTAGGTATATGTGGCTGGCACCTTAGCCACTTGAGCCACAGGCGCCAAGCCAGTAATTGAGCTTTTAACTCACAACCTTTGTTATTAACCCCCCAACAAATATTTCCTAATTTATAGATAAAAATTTTACCAATATATATTGACCCAACAATGTAAATAACCACTTTGAATGTCGACCAAGAATTGATACACTACAATCGGGAATTTAGAACATTTATTGCAAGAGCTGAATAACTGTAAATAACGTAGAACTGGCAAAGCAGTAACAAGGATAATTGTTTAGATATTTATTCTGTCAAAGTCATCAAACACCCCTCACAAACCGACAAAAATGTACTTCAATAAGCAATGCACCCCTACCCATTATTTTCCATTATACTGTGGAAAAATGTGAACTGCTATTTACAAAGTAATTTTATTTTTTGGTAAGAACAAATTAACTATCAGATTAGCAAACCATTTTTTTTTAAGTTTTTTTTGTTTTTTTTTTTTGTTTTTTTTACTTTTAAACTGATGGTGAACCGTGGCATTAAGATAACTTCCACTTCTTTCAATAAAGACATTTTGTTGCATGCTATTTATTTGTTTAAATCATCTGTCATGCCTTAACAAAAACCTCCTAAGAATGTTCGAATTTGGATTTGTTTGCACGTGCAACTGAGATCTTATTAACATTAGTTGTCACCTTGTTGGTTTGACCTAAGTGACAATATGCTGGTACCTGCCAGGCATTGACCAACTATGATAACAAACAGTTAAACAGCAATAATTAGAGATTTATCCCTTTATTTCCCCAAACTACCCTACCTGGAGAATGTTCTGTTACAGCATGAAGGCACAACACATTAAATATTTTGTGGCTATGGTCTAATAACACTTGTGTTACAACAACATTATTGGATATGAGAATCAACACAAACGCGGCCATTTCAACAAAGTTGGAGACACACATTTGCCAAATTTAAACTAGCTTTGAATAGTATTTTTTCTTCCATATATGCTAATTTTGAGATATTAGTTTTGTATGAGTGACAAGTACAGAATATTATATCACTTTTAACAGATAACACTTTCCCATTACTCTCTCACTTAATGGTACTAATTAAGTGACTTTGCTTTTGCCTACTTTGAAAATAAGAACATCAAAAAATAGGTTCTGAATTTCCAAGCTTTTACAAAAGTACCTTTTTTGTACAAGGTTTTCATTTTTTGTTTCATCTTTATTTTTT
The DNA here is from genome assembly GCA_963574575.1 of Galagoides demidoff. NCBI lineage: Eukaryota > Metazoa > Chordata > Mammalia > Primates > Galagidae > Galagoides > Galagoides demidoff. The sequence continues at coordinate 1,439 of CAUYQV010124819.1, forward strand.
ACAGCACTCCAGCATCATAAGTTACCGTACGAAGAAGATTTCAGAACCTTTTTTTTTTTTAAACACAAGTGTCTGAGATCCTCGGAACAATGTGTGTCAAGACACGTTACTAACGTAGAAACACCTCACTAAAAGAAATAACAACAAAGTGGTAAATCAAAAGAATAAAAAAGAAACAACAATAAAACACAGAATTATGCTACAACATTTTTAGGTGAACATTATAAGTACACAAAAGTTGTTAATAATAACTTGCTTCTATTTACAAATACTTTAACACTGATTGACTTACAAGTGTCCACTAACATTGTTAACAGCACAATAGGTTTAATGCTTATTTTTTTTTAAATTTTGTTTGAAGTATAATGTCAAGTATAGTGGTCCCAGCACAAATCAATGACAAAAAGAGCACAATTTTCTAACTGGATATGTTTGTCAATCACTCTAATCCATGGAACTTTCTTACTCTCCAAATGCATATTCTAGTATATTCATAGCAGCAGTCCAGGGTCAAAATAAAATGTAATAATAATAATAAAAAAATTTGCACAATGGAGATATCTCTGAAGAGTTTAATAAATTCTAGGAAACAGGATCACATGGCTAGTAGAACTATCTTCTCTCTTATGTTGCAAAACATTATGTTCTCCATAGTGCTAACACAAAGTTATGGGTATCCCTGCTAGAAGGGGCATAGTTCTAGAGATCTATTGAATACATAAAGCTCTGACACACAGGATATTAGCATGTCTATTTAGATTAAAGTTATCAGGTCCCAGATAGCCTTTTCTTAGAGTTGGTGCTCTTTAGGACTCTCAATAGCACCTCCTGCTTGCTTATAAGACTTCAGATTCGCCAGAGGAATGTCTGTCATGTGGCTGCCATTGTTGAAATGGCCTTCGTTGGCACCATACTGCTTACGGTCATTGAACTGGTTCCTGTTGCTGTCTTCTTTCCAGGCTCTGGTCAGGGTGTGCCCATTCACAAGCTTGTCCTTCTTCACCCATTCTTTCTGGGGTGCAAAGGTTGAGAGAGGAGATTTGGGGTGTTGATATGGACCTAAGCCAGGAGGCATCCAGCAGTTATCAGAGTGACCCAAAACCAAGCACTCTTGAGTGCACATCTCTGTAGCTTCAGCTAATCCTCGGGGACCTAAAGGCCCATCTGTAAAGGACAATAGAGAAAACAAGAAAAGAAGGTGGTTAATTTTTTTTTTTTTTTCTGAGACAGGGTCGCACTCTGTCACCAGGGCTATAGTACAGTGGCATAATCATAGCTCCCAGGAACCTCAAACTCCCAGACGTAAGTTATCCTGCCTATAGTCACAAACTCCCATGTCCAGCCAGTCACAATTTTTTATCCAAATTATCTCCTCAGAGATAAAATGCATTAGTGATGTCATTTTTCTCATAAAAAGCATATTGAATTAAACAATTCAAAGACATTTTATTTATCTTTTTTTAGATCAACAAAAAAGAAATCAAATTTGTTATGGAGAGAAGATTTATCTCTTCTTTCTTCAGTCTGTGTGTATTTCCCAAATCACAGATAGATAGACAGCTAGGCCAAAGGAAAGACGTTAGCAAATGTATGTAACTGTTGTGTTTCATTTATGACCATTTCTTCCAAGGAATCCATATTATTATGGATTTTTATGCCAGAAATGCTCAAGAAAACATTTGTATTAGTGAAGAAGTAGAACAATTTTATGTGCAGTGTTCAAGAACATGTAAATGCAACAGCTCCAAGAAATAAAAAGCAAGAAAAAAAAAAGACTACTTGACACATGCATCATTAAAAATACTCTATGTCTTTACATGTAATGTTGTTCTGTATAAACCCTGGTTATTTTTTCTATATAAAATTATACGGAAATATTTTTGCACATTTAAAAAAACAAAACATATGAATTTTAAAGAACACTTTAAGGAAATTATCTTACTAAAGACACACCCAGTCAGCTACAAGCATTCTGTAATCTAAGTAAATAAAGATTCCGTTTGTACCCCAAAACGATGTTTGTTTCTGCTAAGCTTAACTAATTTCTAAATTTCTAAGGTATAAACCTGAATCTAAGTTACAAATTGAATCACATGGACTTCAACATTCAGAGGGAAGAAAGTCACTGTAGAATTTATCTTTTATTTTTCCCAAGCAAGCAAGCATGTATATTTTATCCAGGATTTCGTAAGTAAACTCTTTTCATATTGTGTAAAGTGGAAATCAACCTTTCTGAAAAGCAGCGTAATCCACGTGGTTAAGAAAGGACTTGGATTTTATTGCTATTTTCCCCCTTGGTCAAACAGTGAAGGGATTAGTGCTAGTTTGGAAGTTAGGAATTAATTGTATGAATGAGGTTAAGTGGATAGGCAAAAATGCCCAAGGCATAAAGAATTTTCCAAAGCACAGTCACCAAAAAAAAGAAAAAAAAAAGAAAGAAAGAAAGGGAAAGAAAAGAAAGAAAGAAAGAAAGAAAGAAAGAAAGAAAGAAAGAAAGAAAGAAAGAAAAGAAAGGGAAAATTAAACAAACATACTGTAAGTTTCTTTAGTTGACAATTAAAATAACTAAAAGTTACAATATAAGTCTCCCCTAAAACCCAAATTAGCACAACTAATATCATTAAATGCCCAATAATTACTGGATTTTCATACTAAAATCTATCTGCCTTAATAATACTATACTAATTTCTTGCATGTGGAAAAATGTCTGTTGAGTTGGGCAACAGTTGATAGCAAAGAACTGAGATAACAAACCATAGGTGACATCAGAATGGACACTGAATATTTAAAAAAAAAAAAAAGTGGCCAAAATGCACTATTTCATATAAACTCAAATTTTAGCCATTTTTATATCTAAAAGTCTGTTCTTTAGAATAACCTTAAAATTTCTTCCCATCTGACCTGTATTCCCATCCTCTCAAAAGCAAACAGTTTTACTTTGTTTAAACATATATTCATTACTTAAAACCATTTCTCTCACAAATCTCCAATGATTACTCACTTCCTCGGATATTTAATTTAAACTTCTCTATGAGCTTTACTTTGCTCTCTGTAATCTGGCCACATTTTGAAAGTTCAAACTAATTTCTCACTTTCTGTTCCCTTTGGTGTACTTAGTGACTCTGCATCCACAAAGCTAACACATTTTGCTTAAACCAATCTATGCTTGCTTGCACTAGGATCACAGGCTTAGAAGATGTTTTGTGCCTGGCCTGTTTTCATTTAATTACTGACTCTTTCCAGGGTCAGCTAGTGTCCCACGGACCACAAGCAAGCTTCCATACCTAGGCCAATTCATGTGTCAAATGCACTGTGAAGATTTCCCCAGATCTTCCTTTACTGATGTGTAACAACCTTCCTAACGGAGCTGCCTCAATTCTTACTTTAGTGACTTTTTCACCTTTTAGGGAAAGTTCTGCATGTTTGAAAGTTTTTATTTTTGTTTTCTCCCAACTAGATTGAAATTCATTCATGGGACGGGGGTGGGGAGGCAAATGGCATATCAGTCTTCTGATTTCCTCGAAGTGTTAAGAAATTGGAGTGATCTATGAGAAATGTTCATTGTTAATTAAAATTTTATGAGGTCGAAAATGTTCTGAGAATTATTAAAGCCATCCCCTGCTTAAAGGCAGCCTTTAAGTCATTATAATATAAGATGCTGATTTCACACACCTTACAACAAAAGCTTCTTCAACAGCAAAGTCCTTTGCATAGCAATACTTTGTGACAGTTTACACATGAATTATTTATTTTCTTTGTTATACATATTCACTCTTTTCTAGGCATCAATTGAGATGAAATAGTTAATCACCAAGTGAACTTGTAACATATTGTGAAGACTATAAGCTAACTCTTATTTAAACTTTATTTTCTAGCATTGTCTAATAAGGTCTCTTTTGTTTGTAGTATCTCTAAAGAAGAAGTATTAGCTAGCTCAGAAATGTCAGTGAAATCAGCTTTTTACTGAGTTGATCAAAAAAGGGAGAACTTGCAAGGTTATTTTAAATTAACCTAATCTAACCCACCCTGTCATCTTATTAAATTAAGATATATTTACCAAGATTGAGAATGATGTGTTTGTGTATATAAGAATACGTGGACCTTAGTTTTCAGCACTGAGTGACACATTCTTATCAAATAGAATTTATCACTTCTTTTTGTTTGTTTGTTTTGAATTTATCACTTTTAAAAAATTTCAGAACTGATAGCATCTATTTACTCCACAACCATTTACTGAGCATGTACCATGTATGGGCTGGCCCTGCCACAGGCATCAAGTATATATCTGTGAACAAAACAAGTGTCAACACTACTTCAATGATCTGGGATCTATCCCAAGAAACAAAAGAACCAACAACAACAAAAAAATGCCTTAAAGTGAGAGTGATGTAAAAGATGTCAGAAATTTAACTGATTTAGAGAGGGTTTTTTAAAAATCTTTATAAGCTAACAAACTTTGTTCCAGGTTATATCATTTCTTACATCTAATATTTCTTGTAGATAATTGACACATTAAGATGTGTACAAGTAATTTTTTTTGTGTACTATACACAGTCTTTAATTTGTAAACACAGATTTATTTTTATTTTTATTTATTTATTTATTTTTTTGAGACAGAGCCTCAAGCTGTCCCCCTAGGTAGAGTGCCATGGCATCACAGCTCATAGCAACCTCCAACTCCTGGGCTCAAGCAAGTCTCCTGCCTCCGCCTCCCAAGTAGCTGGGACCACAGGCACCTGCCACAACGCCCGGCCATTTTTTGGTTGCAGCCATCATTGTTGTTTGGTGGGCCCGGGCTGGGGATTCGAACTCGCCACCTTAGGTGTATGTGTCTGGCGCCTTAGCCGATTGAGCCACAGGTGCTGAGCCGCTTTAATAATTCTCAACTTGTGACCAGTCTTGTTTCATTTGTACCAGGGGTTGGCACACTATGATGGCCTGTGTAAGTTTTATTTTGGCTGGGAGCGGTAGCTCCCTTTGAGGTGGGAGGATTGCTTGCGCCCAGGAATTTGAGATCAGCCAGAGCAACATAGCAAGACCCTGTTTCTCCAAAAAGTGAAAAAATTAGCCAGTCATGATTGTGTGCACCGGTGGTCCCTGCTTCTCGGGTGACTAAAACAGGAGGATCACTTGAGCCCAGACATTTGAGGTTGCAGCTATGATGACACCACTGCACTCCAACCCAGGTAACAGAGCAAGACCCTGTCTTAAAAGAAAAAATTAAGGTTTTATTGGCACATAGCCACACTCATTTCTTTGCGTATTGTTTATGGCTGCTTTTGTGCTTCACTGGCAAAGTTGAGTAATTGCAGCAGACCGTATGGCCTGCAAAGCCTAAAATATTTACTTTGTGGCTTTGTATAGGAAAATTTTGCCAGCTCCTGAACTGTACCACTCATGCAACCCAGCCCTCACACTGTGGTCTAGATTATTTTTGAAGCAAATCCCAAACATCATATCATTTCTCCATATTTCAATATATATAGGGTGTCCACAAATTAGTGTGCAATTTGCAATGTAAAACTATTTTGAATTGCACATGAGCTTTATGGACATCCTGTATATTTCTAAAATATGTTTTCTCTTTAGGAGTAAATCACACTGTTATTGATGGTATTTCCTTCATTTCATCAAATAACCAGTCAGTACTTGAATTTCTCTAATTGTGCACAAATTAAACATGGCCTTTAGTAGTACTTATGCACACTGGTACTTTGTGTACTTAACCTGTCTGGTCTAGAAGATACATAGGCCTCCCTCTGGTGAGCTTTTGGTTGGAGTTTTGGTAAAGATATTTGGTGGTGTCTTCTAAGGATGGTTAGGGATTTACTCTTCTTCACATTTTAAGGTGGAACATTGGATCCAGTTTTCTTATTTCTGGGATAGTTTCGATGTTTTCCTGGGAGATGACTTAGCTGTATACCCCACACAGCTTATTAGTTGTTCCTGAGTTTTAAGCCAAGGGATTTGAGCTCTGGCTTGTACTTCTCTGTGATAGTAGAGAACCCAGAGAGAACAGAATGAATGCCATCGGGGTTTCCAGCCTCTTTTTTCCTCTGATGCACTTTGGAAAAATGAGAGTTGTCTTGGGCTACACATTAAACACACAAACACTAATGATAACTTTTAGCAAAAAAACCCCAAAAAACAATAAAAAATAAAAAATACTCCATGGATACTTGTGTTTTCTGACATCACAGATAAACAAAAAAAAAGTCCTCACAAAATCAGCATGCAGCCCACAGGAGGCAGGTTGGACATTCCTGGTAAACTTTCATGGCCAATCAGTAGTAGAAGTCCCAGCACCAGGGAAGTACAAACTACAGTGAGAACAATTCTGAGACTACAGACCTAGTCACTGAAGAGCAAGATTGACTCAAAGGAGTCTATGTATTTATGTAAGACAGAGTCTCACTCTATTGCCCTGGGTAGAGGGCCATGGCATCAGAGCTCGCAGCAACCTCAAACTTCTGGGCTCAAGCAATCCTCTTGCTTCAGCCTCCCAAATAGCTGGGACTCCAGGCTCCTGCCACCAGGCCTGATTAATTTTTATATTTTAAGTAGAGGCTGTGGGAGTTCCCAGGAGATGGAGGAGGGAGATGAGTCAAGGCAATAATGGAAAGCAGCTGTGATGTGGAAGTACCAGCGTCCAGCTCAGGCAAAGGAGAGATGTGACCATGAGCTTAATGCCACGGACAGAATATCGGAGATTCTGGGGGTGAAGTAGTGATAGGTCCTTGAAAACCAAGCATAAAAAATACCAAAACTTTTTTACAAGTAGGGAAATGTATTTAGAGTACTCTGTATCATCATTGTATAAACTCCAAATACTGATTTAATGATGGTTTTCATATTGGGACGATGAGGGAAGGAGATGGCCAGTGTGTGGGTCGAGGGTGAATACAATAACTAAATCAATATCTTTGGTAGTGGAAAGACCATTAGTAATATCAAACATGGCAAAAGTCAAGAAATAATGGAATAGACTTGTCATTGAAGGATATGGACATACATGTCTATTAGCAGAAGCATTGAGAGTTGAAAGTAGTTGCCTCCAGGGAACAAGAATCAGCTGTGGTGGGCGGTGCCTGTGGCTGAAAGGAGTAAGGTACCGACCCCATATGCCTAAGGTGGCAGGTTCAAACCCAGCCCCGGCCAAAAATTGCAACAAACAACAAACAAGAATCAGCCGTGGAGCAGGTGACCACAGTTTCTCACTATGTCTCCTCTAGTCCTTTCTGCATTTTAAAACTATGTGAACATGATTTCTTTGGCAACAAATAAAAATAAATGGAAGTGAAGGCCGGGTGTGATGGCTCACGCCTGTAATCCTGGCACTCTGAGAGGCTGAGGCGGGTAGATCGCTTGAGCTCAGGAGTTTGAGACCAGCCTTAGTAAGAGCAAGACCCCATTTCCACTAAAAAAAAAAAAAAAAGAAAAAAGAAAAACTAGCCAGGTGTGATGGTGGGCACCTGTAGTTGCAGCTACTTGGGAGGCTGAAGTAAGAGTTCGCTTGAACCCAAGTGACTGAAGTTGCTGTGAGTTTTGATGACACCATAGCACTCAACCCAGGGCAACAAAGTGAGATTCTGTCTCTAAATAAATAAATAATGGAAATGATTAGTTTACAGAAGTTATGAGAAAGGCAGGAAGGTTTCAGATTTTTGTGAGCCTTGAATACTAATTAAGGAATTTTGACTCATGGCAGTGGGGTGTCCATCAATGTTTTGGGGCAGGAGGAGGCCCATTGAGTCAGTCTGGGGAGTTACTCGGATGACTGTTTTAAGGCTGCATGGTCCTGGGGAGATTAGTTCTGGAGTAGGTGCAGTAGTCCAGTGGTGAAGTGACACAGATCTGGACATAAATGGAGAGCAAGGGAGAGAACAAGAAAGAGCACTTAGCTGAGTGATTAACTGAGTTCAGAAGGGCTCAGGTCTGGGGAGAGGTGTGGCGTTCCCTTGAATCCACTGTCACAGCTGGTCATGAAGGTGACGGAGAATCCTGACCAAGTCTGGGAACTGGCTATGGGGCCTGAGAGCCTCTTGCCATTTTCAGGGAGGCCTTGAGTTTACAAAGATCATCCAAATGTGGCCAAAAAGTCAGCTGGAAGGCAAGTCTAGAAAGTGGAGTCGTGTACCAGACAGGCACAGTAGTTGTGTGAGTGAAGATGAGATTTCAGAGGAGAGGAGATGAGACTGGGGTCAGGGAACAGAGGCTCCAGCGCGTGGAATCCTCAGTGGGGCCCATGTCAGGTTCCCTCTGCAGAGGGTTCATCCTGTTTTCTTCATGTGGTGCCACTTTCTTTCTTTTCTTCACCATTTCCTCCTCTCTGTTTTTCAGATTTATAATGGAAAATTTCAAACAGACACCAAATTTTGAAAGAACAGTACAATGAATCCTTTGTCACCCTCTTCTGGTTCTAACAATTAATAACAGTTTGTTTCATCTGATCTCCCCAAGGGCTGATGAATTTTAAAGCAAATCTCAGACATCATATCCTTTGACCTGTAAATATGTCACATATGTCTCTAACAGATGAGTTTTTTTTTTAAAGAAAATATGAAAACCACAATACATTATCCCACCCAACACAATTAACAGTATTTCCTTACGTCATGTCACACCCAGTCCATGTTCCATTGTCCCCAAGTCTCTTAAATATGTTTTTATACTTGTTTGGTTTGAATCACATCCAAACCCAAAGTCAACACATTGCTTTTGGCTGATATGTCTCTCTCTCTCTCCTTTTTTTTTTTTTTTGGAGACAAAGGTCTTACTCTGTTGCCTGTGTAGAGTGCTGTGGTGTCATAGCTCACAGTAACCTCAAACTCTTGGGCTCAAGCAATTTTCTTGCCTCAGCCTCCTGAGTAGCTGGGACTACAGGCGTGTGCCACCATGCCTAGCTAAGTTTTTCTGTTTTTGGTAGAGACAGGGTCTTGTTCTTGCTAAGGCTAGTCTCTAACTCCTGAGCTCAGGCAGTCTGCCCACCTCAATTGCCTCCCAGAGTGCTAGGATTCCAGGCCTGAGCCTGGCGCTCAACTCAATAATGTCTCTTAAGTCTCTCTCAGTCTGTAAGTTTCCTGGCCCTTTCTTATTTTTTTTTCAGGACATTTATTTATTTCAAAAACTGAGGTTTTGTTGTGTAGAATTTCTCATCATCTGGATGTGGCTGATTGTAACCCTGTGGTGTTGTGAGAACTGCTCTTCTTTCCCTTGTCTTTCCTGGGAACTGGTAGCTAGATGTGGAGGCTTGATTAGATTCAAGTTTACTTTTTAACATTGGGAATAATTCCCATACTGTGAGGTGCACAGACCTCATGTGTATAGTCTGCTGAGTTTTGACAAGTACACACGCTCATGTAACCCACACTCATCAAGATAGAGAAACCTTCCATCGCCCTAGAAAGTTCCTCCCTTAGCTTTCTTGTGATCACTTCTCCCCTGTGTATGGAGAAATCAAGTGACACCAGAGCTGAGGTTTTTTGCCTTTTGCACCAGCCCTGCCTTGCCTGTGGGTGTTTGGGGCCGACTTTGGCAAGGTGGTGATATGGAGAGCCCTGCTGCCGCCTGGACCAAGTCTTCCCATGACCACGTGGCATGTTTTCATTGGCATCTCGTATCAGGAGAATTTCAGTTAGTTGCAAGTAATAAAAATTGGTATCCAGATTGGCTTAAGGGAATTTATTGGCTGATGTAACTGAAAATTCTGGATATAAATCCTGAATTCAAGTGAAGCTTGAGCTAGTGGCCCAATCGTATGACCAGGGGGCTGACTTTTCTTCCATTTTTCTGCTCTACCATCTACTGAGTCAACTTTATACTGTATTTGAGTCCAAAATGGAAGTCAGTGGCCCCTACGACTGTATCATAATTCAGAAAGGCTAAGAGACTATGTGTTTTCTAGAGATTGTAGCAAAAGACCTGAGATTTACCCTTATTGGCCTGGCATGCCCACTACTGATCCAGTCTGCTGTTCAGCTGTGGGCTGGAAACAGAGTCAGCTTCCCCAGAACCTCATAGGTGCCTAAATGGAAATCAAGAGGTCATAGCAAGGAGGAATTAGTTGCTTTGGAGGTAGTCACAGATGTCTGCTGTAACCATCTGTGCCCCAGAAGCCCCTGTGATTAGGCTTCCTGGCCATGCCAGCCATCACCTATCCCTGTCAGCCATCCTGAGGTTCTAGAATTTGGGGGTTGGGCAGCCACTACATTCATTTTGAGCTTACTGTTTACAGATGGGAAAAACGCACAGATCCCCGGGGCAGGTTTTACTACGTGGATCACAACACTCGGACCACCACCTGGCAGCGCCCCACGGCCGAGTATGTGCGCAATTATGAGCAGTGGCAGTCACAGCGGAACCAGCTCCAGGGGGCCATGCAGCACTTCAGCCAAAGATTCCTCTACCAGGTGAGAGGCCAGGGCCTTGCCTCCAGGGCGGGAGCACATCTTGATTGACCTGCTTGGTGAGCAGAAGAAACAGTGGCTCACGGACATCAGGGCCCCGACCCTGGAGATTCTACTCATCACTGTGAAATTCCTTATGTTCCAGTATTTCTAACTTAGCAACTCCATGTCTAGCCTCTGTGTTTAAGGAATCAATGTGTCTGAAACAGAATTCACCATCTTTCTTCCAAGACTGGCTTTCTTTTTCGGTCCCCTCCATTCAAGTCCGTTCTCCCTGCCCAGAAATCTGAAGGTTGATTTGGCTTCTCCACCTCAGATCAGAGCAGTCGTCCCAGTCCTCCTCCTTCCATCGTTGCTGCTATTTTCCACTCTATCTTCATTGTGTGTATCGGACAGATTCCCAGGATGGGAGACCTTTAAAATTCATCTAGATCAGGGGTTGGCAAACAGTAGCCCCTGGGCCAAACTGGCCTACTGCCTGGTTTTGTAAATAAAGTTTTATTGGAACACAAGGGTGCCCGGTAGTTTATGTAGTGACTCTGGCTGCTTTGGTGCTATAGCAGTGGAGTTAAGTAGTCACAGCAGAGACTGTGTGGCTCACAAAGCCTATAGCATTTACTGTCTAGCTCTTTTCTTGTCTAGCCCCACCTAGCCACCTTCTGTCTGATATTCTCCTCTGCTGCCTCCCATCTGAGTTGTTAGGGCAGCTCTGAGTGTTCTCCCTGCTGGCCTTCTCTCTCTTCCAGTCTGTCTGCCTGTCTCCCACCAGAGCTACCTTCAAATATATCTGTCATTGGATCATTTCATTGGCACAAAACCTGTGGTCATTACCTATGAGATAATGTTTATACTTTCTAGTCCAGAATTCAGGGTGCTGTGGTCCCAAATTAACTGTCTAATGGTCTCTTGTACTGTGTCCCTTTAGAAGCCTTCTAGCCCCACCACCTGGAGTCTCTTTAGGGCTTCTACCTGGCATGGGGTGGGTGGGGAGAGCCCAACTGTGCAGCCTCTTAGGCAGGGAAAGATGGATGCCCAGGCTGGAGTTCTGATCCCGTTTTCTCAGAGCACTGCAAACATGAAGGTGAGGTCTGTAGTGGGACCAGCTGGATCCTGACCCCTAATTACCATGTGTAACATTGTTTCTACTTGACATGAATTTTAATGCCACAACCTGTTTCTACATTGGATACTACCCTAGTTAGAGGCTCAGAAGAATCTTTAATTCCATTTCATTAAGTACCATTCATTGCCTTTACTTGTGGACTTCTCTCTGCTCACCCAGGCCAGAGCTCTGGCATCAGCTGGAAGTCACTGTAGCATCTCCCTTGCTAGTCTGTCCCTTCTTGTGCCTGTGGAGGCTGATTATATCATACAGTGAGGCAGCTGGGGGAGGGCACAGTTTCCTTAGTGAGGATGAGCAGAAAGCATGGCATTTGTCCTTGCAAGTCTTCTCCAAGGTCAACTGTGGAGCCCCTGTGCTATCCATTCCCGGGTCCTTGCCCCTGGCCACAGTGCTCAGGTTCGTATGCCAGCTTCCCATCTGTATCTCCATCACATATGCGTAGCATGCAGTTCTGGTGTGTTTCAAAATTGGATAGTCTGGTTATTCTCTGCCTTCCAGAGATTGTTCCTTTCGAGCTTGGCCTCAAAGACCTTGCCTACCATTTTCATGGCTGGTTATGACTACTAGACAGGGAAGGTCTTCTTTGACCTGTCTGGCCTTTGACTTAGAAACAAGGCAGCAAAATAGGAGTTTTACTTAATTTTTTCTCCCTGTTTATCCAGCTTCTCTAATTAAAAAAAAAACAAAAAACTTCTGGCCCAGCACCTGTGCTCAGTGGTTAGGGTACCAGCCACATAGGCTGGGGCTCGTGGGTTCAAACCTGGCCTAGGCCTGCTAAACAACAGTGACAACTACAACAAAAAAGTAGCCAGGCGTTGAGGTGGGCACCTGTAGTCCCAGCTAGTTGGGAGGCTGAAGCAAGAGAATCACTTGAGCCCAAGAGTTTGAGGTTGCTGTGAGCTGTGATGGCACTGCACTCTACTGAGGGTGACATAGTAAGACTCTATCTCGAAAACAAACAAACAAACAAAAATCATTAAAGGAATTTTTTTTTTCCTTCCATATTGCACCTCCTAAGTAGGTGCTGTAGGTTGATTGAAATGTTTGGTGTGTGAAAGGGAAGATTCATACATTCTGGAGCTCACGTCCACCCGGCTTCTCTGGAGCATTCATTCCTTTTGCCCGCTTCCCTTCTTTCAGCAGTGTCGTTCTGGACTTAGAGGCAAACTTTGACTTGGAGGGTTCCCTAGAAGTAAAAATTAAACACTGAAAAGCTTTTCTTTCCGAGTACTCTAAAGTGATGTTCTCAGCATGGGGATGTAGGAAGATTCTGCATGGAGGTGATGGTCACTTTTTCTCCGTGAAACAAGACTCATATTGAAAAATGTGGTGAGAATCTTTTTTGGTCCACTTTCAATGTCTCTCTGTTGATTTTCCTCCCCCTCTGGACTGGGTTTTCTCCTCTTGTTTGCTATGGTGCCATGTCCTGGTTACAAGTAAGAAGGGTTGCTTTCATACAGTTATTTTGGGGTTTGGCTTTGGCCCAGGGTTTGCCTCGGAAGACTTAAGAGCTGATACTACAACGAGCGGCTTCCTCCTCCTCTTGCTGCGCTTAAACTGAGACCTTGTTCTTCTTCACTGCACTGTAGAGAACATGAAATGCAGTTTGCAGTGGAAACCGAGGGAATCCCAGATTGCAGCCTGCTGTAATGCCTTCCTCTGTCGGCCTCCACACATACCCTTCCCACTTCCTCTAGCAGATTGTTCCCCTTATTTCTGCCGTGTTTTCCTTTGCTAGGTCCCCAGTGAACCCCGTGGCTTGTGATCCTCATGCGTGGTGTTTAGTCGTCTGTTTCCCGGCTGCTTCCTTTTGCCCTCTGTGTCGTGTTCTACTGGGAGCCCCTGACGATGCTCGGCACAGCTCTGAGCATTGTGCAGTTGGGACGGGACTGTCACACAGTTGACATCTCTAGGGCACCTCTTCCTTTCGTCTCCCTTTGCCCTTCCCCAAGTAACTAAAGGAGGAGGAGGCCAGGCTCCGCAGGATGAATCATTTTGTGGCTCTTTGTGTGTGGACTCCAGCTTGCATTATCCAGAAACAGACGGCTTGCTTCCTGCTCTTCAGAGAGCCTTGTGGAGTGAATTCTCAAGCACCTGGGTTTTGTTCTGCATCCATTGGGTGTACACTCAGAAAACACTTGCTTTGGACATGGCAACCTTTATGCCCTTCCCAGAACCTTTCTTGCCCTCGGCTGTATTTGCTAAACATTCTTTATTTCTGACTTTGTATCTTAAAATATTACTGGAACTTTGTGCTTAGTCCCCAAGGGACTTGCGCTCACGTGAGCCTTCTGGCTTGTGGCCTGCACCCAGATCTCCCAACCTAGGGACCACTGCCGAGGAAAATGAGTTAGTTAACAGTGTTTCTTTCTGTCCCTAGTGATACAGGGCACCATCTGTCCCTTAGCGTTACTGGCACATCCCAGCACCTCTCTTCTGGCCTCAGCCCCCCTTGCTGCGTCTCTGTGCTTCTCTGCTGTGCCCCATGCAGCAGTTTGGGTTCTTCATGTCAGGGGAGTGTTAGAAGAGGAGGGACCGAGGGTGGGCTCACTGGAGCTGAGGGTTGGGGGCTATTGGTTTTCTGGCCATGATGTGTAGCTTTCATTTTTGTTTCTCCTTGGCTTCTGCTTCCTTCCTTCCTTCTGGCTTTCTTTTCTCATTTCTCAAGTGTACTGTGTATCTCAGGCAGGAAATATTTGAAAGAGTCAAATGCTTGCTGTAACTGTAAGGCGTTGTGACAGGCACCTGTAGTCCCAGCTACTCGGGAGGCTGCGGCAAGAGAATCGCTTGAGCCCAAGAGTTTGAGGTTGTGAGCTGTGACACCATGGCACTCTGCCCAGGGTGACAGAATGAGACTCTGTCTCAAAAAGAAAAAAAAGGAAAAGAAGTAAAATCATTATGGTGTCAGCTTCCATTGAATCTCATTTTATATGTTGGTTGTGTTGACCAATCTCTGGTCTCTCTTCCTTTCCTATCTGCTTTCTTTCTCCCCCTCTTATAGGTGAGAGAGGGTGGAGTTCTGATAGAATGAGAATGGAAAGATACCAAAATTTAAAAAAAAAAAACCACTTTAGGGCAGCGCCTGTGGCTCAGTAGGTAGGGTGCTGTCCCCATATACCAAGGGTGATGGGTTCAAACCCGGCCCCTGCCGAACTGAACAAAAAATTAGCCAGGTATTGTGGTGGGCGCCTGTAGTCCCACTACTCCGGAGGCTGAGGCAAAAGAATCGCTTAAGCCCAGGAGTTGGAGGTTACTGTGAGCTGTGATGCCATGGCACTCTACTGAGGATGACAAAGTGAGACTCTGTCTATAAAAAAAAAAATAAATAAAAAACCACTTTAACAAAAGGTGGAGGGTGGAATTCTGATAGAATGAGAATGGGAGGATGCTCCCCCAAATTTTTAAAAACCTCTTTAACAATACAATGTATAACGATGTATAAACTTTGGGATTTTTTTTTTTTAATTTCAGATTAATATGAGGGTACAGACAAGTAGGTTACAGTCTTGGCATTAGGTAGGTAAGAGCCCTGTTGAGCTGTGTCCCGCACCCAGGAGGTGTGCCATTTTTTCTTACATTGTGCCTAAAAGGGAGGAGCACACCGACTTTGGGATATTTTTCAAAAGGCAAGGATTAAGAAAAGAGCTGATAAATATTTTCTGTTCCTAGTTCAGTGCTGGTCATGGAAGCTATCGAGAAAGGCCTCTTGGTCCTGTTAATTTGGAGAGTTAAGCAAAAAGAGGACTGGACGCCCATGGAGACCCAGTTGGTCCCAGATGGAAGCTGACGCCAGCTCCTGAGCACTGTGTAGATGATCTACTTGTTCCGAAGCAAGACCTGAAGCAGCAAATGATTTTGCACCTAATGCTTCTTGTTTTGATTTCTTAGAATAACCTTTGCAAGGCCATTGCTATAGCTCAGCACTTACCAACTCCACCACATTTGTCTTCATTTTCCGCAATGCACATGTTTGCATTCGTTCCTTTCTTCTGGTGCTAAATATTTTGATAGCTACTGTTCTTGCGTATTGACTACAGAACAAAGGTGGATGATTCTGTACCCTGTCTCCCCACCCCATGGCACATAAACTCACACCAAAATGACCTGTTTGAATTTGGGAGATTCTGTTTTTCAGTAATGATCAAATGTGAATTGGGATGGAGAATTTAAACACATCCATGAGATTGATGGTGAAGTTCTCCCTAAGTCAAGTTAGCTTCCCCCACCTTTGTGAAGTTCCATTCTGCGTGGGCCTTGCACTGAAAGGGGGCTCTGTCCCATCAAGGAACCTATGGTTTCCAGACTTAAACGTCTTTGTTGGAACTTGCTTGGAAGAGGAGCCTCTGTTGCCACCTTGGAAAGAAAGTTTCTCTGTCCTTTCAGTTGGGGATGGAGGGAGGGCTGTGGAAGGGGGTTCGTTGGCAATCCAGTTCCACCAATGTTTTCTCAAGCCGAGACTGAGCGCCATTCATCCTCCTGCCCGTGTGTGGCTCCATCAACCCCAGACAGGGCCAGCCCGGCAGCCTGAAGTCTGCGTTTAGAACTTGATCCCCTCATATAATGATTAAATTTTAGTAAGTGAAATAAAAATGTTTCAGAAGAAAAAAAAAAAAAGAAAGAAGGAAAGAAAGAGGGGAACAATACTTGTTTTATTTAACTATGAGAAGTTTTTGACAGCACCCCCTTCTTCGCAGGATATGAGAACTCTCGGGCCACTGCAGCCCTTCCCTAGGGACCTCCAAGCAGAGTTAGGCTGGGGGGGGGGCTTCTAATGTAAACAGTGACCCTGAAGTCCTGGAGCCTGTTCCCCCTTCTCTCTCCTGTCTCCCCTTCTCTCTCGCCGCCCGGTCCCCAGCCCCACCTCCCTAGACGGGCAAACACAGAACACTGAGCAACTTCAGGTTGGGGCCTGGGAAGAATAAAGGTGCTTTGTGAAGGGGAAGGAAAACATTCCTGGGGGAGGTGAGGGGCTTGGGGCATGAATGTGCCCTCAGTCTGGGTGGATGCTGCACACCCCGAGGGAGGTGGGAGCTGGAAGCCGAGGTGGAGGGAGGAGGGCCCAGCCCTAGCCAGGAAGCTCTGGGCGTGGGCAGGGCTTGTGGGAATGATTTCATTGGAAAGGCCTGCGATATTTTTTCCCCTCCT
Source organism: Galagoides demidoff (assembly GCA_963574575.1). Lineage (NCBI taxonomy): Eukaryota > Metazoa > Chordata > Mammalia > Primates > Galagidae > Galagoides > Galagoides demidoff. The sequence continues at coordinate 18,113 of CAUYQV010124819.1, forward strand.
GTGTGTGGTTCTTGGAGAAAGTTGGAGGTGGTGGTGATTTCAGTCTCCTTGGCTGCTGTGAGCAGGAGCCCAGCAGAGACGCTCGGCCGAGTGCAGGGAAGCCCGCTCTGGCCCTCCTGTGTGCCGGCCACCTCTGCCTTCCTCTGCACACCTCCTCCTCCCTGTCGCTTGGCCCTTTCCAAAATCCATTCAGGAGCTCTGTGTGCAGGGTTGTTTTTTGGTTTTTCTTTTTTTTTTTAAAGTCTTTTTGAGAGGAGCGGATGCTACCTAAGGTCCCACCGCGTCCTCCACAAAGTGCTAAACTGTGGAAATGAATTGTTGGCCTTTTTATTTTTCATCGATTGATTTATTTTCAACCAGTGGCTCTTTTTAACCTCTGTGTGCTATGTTTCTTCTGTTTAGTCTTCAAGTACTTCGACTGACCATGATCCCCTGGGCCCCCTCCCTTCTGGCTGGGGTAAGTACCGAGTTCTGTTTCTGTGCCCTCAGCCTTCTGCCAGCTACCTTGCTCTTTCTCGTCCCCTCCGTGTCTTCCCGCCCCACTCCCATCCCTCGATTTTCCATCTCATCTCCTATCTCCAGCACCTTCTGGGCACGCCTAGTCCGAGTGATTACAGGTGATGGGCTGGACGGTCAGGGATGTGCTCAAGCCCTGCTGGGCCCCGTAGCATCAGCTGCCATAGTTAAGGGAGTGTGATCATGAGAAAGACGTCCCCAAGCAGCTGGGGGGACTATTGGGTTTTGACCTTGAATTTCAAGGTGTCTGTTCCAGAATTTGTCCTTTCACTGAGATATGTTGACGCTGATTCCCAAATGGATTTGTTTCAGGTCGGTGACCCTGTGGTTGGAAGGAGCTACTTTAACAAACCTTTCTTTGCAGCCAAGATGTTGGAGGACTTCAGTCTGATTTTGACTAATGGAAGCCACTGTTTTATTTGTGATGCACCATGAAAGAGGCCAGAGGGAAGCAGATGAGAATTGAGCGCTGGGTAGTGACCTTATGGAAGTGCATCATTGCTAGTTAATAACTCCCTGCCGGGTTCTTCTCGAAGTAGCTACCTCTTACCTCCCCCAAGTCTTTATTGTGGTTTGTGAGTTGAAGGATGGGCACCCATGACTTAGGAAGCATTACAGCAGCGGTTCTCAACCTGTGGGTCGCGACACAAGGAACTGCATTAAAGGGCCGCAGCATCAGGAAGGTTGAGAACCACTGCATTACAGGTTTTAGGGCTGTTCCAGGAAGGAGCAGGCACGCAAAGGGTCATTAGAGATGAAGAGACTCAGGATATTGCCTAGCTCGTAGGAGCTCCTGGGAGCTGCCCTCATTGGGAAGTTTACAGGAATCCGCATGTGTTGGGTTTAATTTATAGGTTAGCCAACTGCGGACAGTAAGTGCTAGTTTGGAGTTGCTCACAGGTGGCATTAAGCTGTCAGGGGGTGTCCTCACCAGCAGAGGGGAGGTGAGCTGGGGAGCTGACGACAGGATGGGCCTCACCTGGGAAGTGAGGCTTTGGGGCTGGATCCTCCGAGGCAGACACAGCTGCTTCCTGGAGTCATCTGTGAGGCTGTATCAGCTCCTTCACCCGCAGTGTCACTTAGGGAGTTACCGCTGCATCCCAGAGTGCTAGGAGGGCCGGCTGCTGCTTCCCTGTGGGAGATAGTAGTTTGTGAAGCTTCCTTGCATTTCTTGATTTTCAGCACACACACAGATGACCCACCTGGATCCCTGGACCTATGAAGGGTGTCACTGGTACCTCAGAAATTGGCAGAAAGTCAAGTGAGAGGGTGAAACACTTAGGATCCCGATCTAGTCACAAGCAGGGAAAAGCACATGGGATTCAACACGAATCTGAGCTCCTGTAATGCTGCGCATCAGCCAAGGACTCGGAGTTTGTTTCTGGCTCTGTAGAGACAGGGGGTGTCGCCGTCAAGAGCACTGCTTTTTGCACCAGTTCTGCTAGGAGATGATCAGCAGGTTAGGAGCAGCTGACAGAGACCTGGAAGCAGCTTCCAGATGCTAAGTGTAGAAGGAAATATCTGGGGTGGGAATGGAGGAGGCGTGGCCCGAGTCAATGCTGCTCATGAACGATTAGAAAAAAACAAAACTGTCATAGTCCAAATTGAGAAGAAGAACATTCTGGTTAAAGGCCAGAGTGCCTTGCTGGTCACAGATCCCCGGGCCCTGTTGCTGGCTTCCCTAGGGCTGTGGCAGGGGCTGCCTCCTGGGGACTCATTAAGAACGAAGGGGAAGAGCTGCGGAACCAGCTGCCTCGGCCAGCTCCTCGCGTTGGGGCTGCTGATGGGGCTGGACTGTCCCCAAGCTGGCCGTATCTAGGTGCCCTCTGTGTTGCTGCGGGAGACCCTGCCGTCTCTCCACATGCTGCCCTGCGTGCGACTCAGGACCCCTGGGACCTAGATCCACATCTGCTCCTCAGCAGTCCTGGGCATGTGACTGAGTTGTCCCAAGTCTGTATGCCTGAAAATGAGGTTGAGCTAGGTGCTGGTTTGAGGACTTTCCCAGCCCCCCAGACTGTGAAGTTGCAGGCAGTTCACTGGGCCGCGGGCGAGCTCTATGCAGTAGTAGCAGCAGCAGTGCCAGAAATGACGGCACAGGCCGCAGGCCCGCTGGACAGATCCCCGGGGGGCGGTTAGCCTTGGCTGCAGCCCTTGGCAGAGCAGACGAGGAGGATCTAGTTCAAAGCAGTAGCTTGTGGGCTAGGAGCGGCCCCCTCCCCTAGAAACCTCTCGGGAAGCTTCCTACTGTGGGCCAGTCACACGCTGCTCTGAGGTGGCGGCGGCTGTGGAACAGTTCTGGCACCTCCTTTGCTTGCTTTCTTTCCTTTTGTCTCTCTCTATTTTTTTAAAGATTAATTTATTTTTCCTGATTTATTGAGGCACCACTGACAAATAATGTCTATTTCAAAATTTCGGTTGCATCATAGATATCAGCTAAGGCAGGGTCACAGAGACACCAAGACGTGGGGTTGACACTGGGAACGTGCAGCCTGATTCTTACTGTGGGTATTGAGTGGGGGTGCTGGTCCTCCCAGTTCTGTTTCTTTTTTCAGCTTTTGGTTTCCCTGTAGCTTCTGGAACTGATTATTTTCATTTCTTTCATTTTCCCCTATCATCATTCAAGAGGGAGAGCCATTAGCATTTGTATTCAGGACAGAGAGATTTGAAGGTTCAGGAACTTCTAGGGAATGATTGACCTCTTTTGAGTTTGGAGACTTGCCCCTAGTTTTTTCTCCCATCCACCTGGAGCTGTTGGGTCACCCCTTTTGACCCTAGTCAAGGTTCAGGGTCACCAGGCAGGCTAGGGTCTGCCCCTGGAGCTCAGATCACCACCCTTGGGGACCCTGGAGCCACCATCAGCGTGCCAGTAAAAGGCAGGAGGGTAAAGATGGTCCCGAGCAAACCTCACCTCTGCAGATACCCCAAGACACTATCGTTTCAAAGCACACACTTAAGTGTGACAACAAGATGGGCATTTTAAGTGTTCACAGCCCCAGGCATAATTTATTTGCTCATAAGCAAGATAGAGGTTTTGCTGGGAAGTGAGAGTTTTAGAGCAAAGCTTTGTCCGTAAGCAGGAGAAGAGAGACCTCTGAGGGTACAAGGGCCCCAGGGTGCAGAATGCTGAGCAGAGAGGTGTGAGGGGATGTGCAGCCACCCCACGAGGACCCTGCCTTGTGGGATACAGGCACCCATGTTGGCTGAAGCCAATGGACTGAGCAGTCACAGGACTAGCAATCAGCCCTGAGGGAATGGGGTGCAGGCAGGCGGCAGGGAGGCTGTGGTTCGTCCATGCTGCACACAGCTGGATGCAATTACGCCTCCAGTTTCAGCTGCACTACTCTATCCCACCCCTCCCTTCCGCAAACCAGACAACCAAAGAAATGCTTCACCTTGAGCTGGAAATGTCTATATCTCTCCCAGCCCCTAAAGGGGAGGGCTTCTGTCCCCTTTCCCAGTGACAAATGTGAACGAGCCATGCTTTGGGCCAGGTACACGTCTCTAACAGGTTGGCAACAGGGGCAGAGATTTAGACCCAGTGCACAGAGGGAAAGAACTCAAGATGTTTGAATCTGACTGTTTGCGTTTTCTTGTCCTGTGGCAGAGAAGAGACAGGACAATGGACGGGTGTATTACGTGAACCACAACACTCGTACCACCCAGTGGGAGGACCCTCGGACCCAAGGGTAAGAGTTTATCCCAGAGGGCTGATGATGGGGGTTGGTTAACCACACACATGTGCCCTGAGACTCTCATGCTATAGATGTCTATTGGCCTAATGGAAGCTTGACAGTAGCTCCTTGGATCAGTGTTTTTCAACCTTTTTTTACTTGATGGCACAGTTGAACCTATAGTTAAACTTCTATGGCATACTTAAATTATGTTACTAAAAAAAAAAAAACAAAACAGGAATGTATATATTGTGCTTTGAATCCCTTTTGAAAATAATTTAATTAATGATCTTTAAAAAATTTTCATGGGACACCAGTTGAAAATTACTGCCTTAGATATACCTTGGTGGATGGACAGCGGCCCTGCTGTAGGTGCAGGCTGTGGGCAGCCTATCTCCTTGGCTCCCCAACATCCCAGGAGAAGCTGGGATGGGCTACTTGGTGTCTGAGCATTGCTGGTGCCTGCTGAATGCAGTGCTGTCACTCAGGGTTGGTTTTTGGATAGTGAATGACCTCTCTGTGCTGCAAAGCTGTCCTCACAAATGGGGTCATGATGGGTCCCTGTCCTTTGGCAGAGTCAGAGCAGCACTTTGGGGTCCCCAGTCTCCTAGGCAATAAGGCCCAGAAGGTGGACAGCCTTTAACCCCTCTCTTCCTGTGTTCTTAGGATGATCCAGGAACCAGCTCTGCCCCCAGGCTGGGAGATGAAATACACCAGCGAGGGGGTGCGGTACTTTGTGGACCACAACACCCGCACCACCACATTTAAGGATCCTCGCCCAGGGTTTGAGTCAGGGTAAGGCTACGGCAGCGTCAGTGAGCACAGGGAGGCCGGCTCTAGGGCCCTGTGGTGTGTCCCTCTGCTCTTGCTGCCCTCTGGTGTCCAGTGTTGGTGTCACACCGAAGGGTCTGGAGAGGAAGGGACCATCCTGCTTATTCAGAGCAACTCTGGACTGGATGTATTTCTCTAAAAGCAAGAGGCCTGGCTTTATTTCTACATTTTGCTTTTTACTCTTTAAAGATACTTTTTTCCTCAGACTTTTTTTGGGGGAGTGGTATCAACCTAGCTCGTAGTAACCTCAAATTCATGGGCTCAAGTGATTCTCCTTCCTCAGCCTGCCAAATAGCTGGGACTACAGGTGCGTGCCATGGTGCCTGGCTAATTGTTTTGATCTTTAGTAGAGACAGGGTCTCCCTCTTGCTCAGGTTGATCTCGAACTCCTGAGCTTAAGTGATCCACCTGCCTAGGCCTCCCAGAGCGCTAGGATTACAGGTCCTGAGCAACTGCGCCCAGCCTACTTTTCCAAGATCTTAAGAGCAGTTGCTTGCTTTCATCTATGCCTTCCTTTACTCATCTTTAGATTAACATAGCATCAGCTTTCCTTAGGGTTAACAAAGACGAATTACTCATTTTTTGAGAAATCACATAGATTCTGGAACATCTTTGCTTTTCCCAGGACGAAGCAAGGTTCCCCTGGTGCCTATGATCGAAGTTTTCGATGGAAGTATCATCAGTTCCGTTTCCTCTGCCATGTGAGTTTGGGTCCTGGGACTCCCATGGCACCTGGGATTGTGCAGTTATTTTGGCCTGATGTCCCAGCCTAGTGCAGATATTAGACTGTCTGCACGCCCTCCTGGCCCAGGGGTGTTGGGAATGCCTAGTCATACATTCAGGAGACGAGATTACTGTCCACCCTGATTTGAAGTTTTTTTCCCTTTTCTTTTCAGTCAAATGCTCTGCCAAGCCACGTGAAGATAAACGTTTCCAGGCAGACACTATTTGAGGATTCTTTCCAACAGGTTAGAGTGTATTTATGGTGGCTAAGACTAGGGACCAGCAAGAACCCTCCTTCACCAGTCCCTCTTCTCTCACATGGCCTGTCATACCCACTCTGTTGTATGTCCAAGGCCTGGGCCTCAGTGACCCTGTCTGCTGGAGAGCAGGCCTTAGGGGATGCCCTTCCTGCCCCCTGCCTATTGTTCACAAGAGAGTGGCAGGCTGGCCATTCGCTCTGTCTCCCCAGATCATGAACATGAAGCCGTATGATCTGCGTCGCCGGCTCTACATCATCATGCGCGGTGAGGAGGGCCTGGACTACGGGGGTATCGCCAGGTGAGCCGAGTGCCCTGGAAGGCTGCCCTGCACTTGCCTCAGGAGGCTGTAAGCTCCCACAGCCAGGCAGCTGCCTCCCTGCTCACATTCATGTCTGAAGTTCTTGTGCATCTTTGAGAGTGGGCATGGGGTGACATTCAAAATCCTGAATCCATATGGGCCTACGGCAGGGTCCTGGGGTCCCCTTCTTGGCCAGAACTGGCCCCATAATTATGGGGAGACTTGAGCCTGGGGGAGGGACTCAGGACAGTGGCTCTGTTTTTATTTTTGTACTTTATGACAGCCACTATGTTATTATTTCTGTACTTTAACAACCAGTCCAAAGCAGGTCCATTAAAATCAGCCCTGGGCTTCCCTCCTTTAAGGCAGCTGGGGCAGGTGAAGCCAGGTGTCTCAGTGTGTATGAGGTGTCCTCGATCAAAAGAGCCTTGATTAATGCTCAGCTGCGTGTCATATGCATGGGGTCAGTAAAATTACAATGACTGATGTGCCCTGAAATGAGGCCAGTACTTTGTGTTGCCATCACCCTAGTCAGCCTACAAAAGTGAACAGCTTTCTGGGAAACATTGCCTCAGACAACAGGGCAGAAGGGCCCCGGCAGAGGGAAGGAACGTCCTGGCCTGTGGCAACCTCTCAGCTCACAGACCTCTCACGGTGGGGGGATGTCTTCTTGCTTGGTGTTGGGTTAACATGCTTCTGGTCCTCTGTCCGCTGGTGGTGTTGCCCTCTGTGTTGGCCCCTGTGGATGGACTGTTCTTTTTCCGTGGTGACCTCCTCTCCAGGCTCTGCTTGGTGGGCTTCTGGTGTGGCTCCCGCCCTGTGTGTGTCTCTCTCTCTGTGTCCTGCCAGTGGTTTTACCCTATGGTAGGTTACGTCATGCTGTTCTACCACAGGGTAGAACCACGGACAGGATACCGGGGCACCCTCTGCGTCGAAGGACTCCTCGTCTGCCCAGCCACAAGTAGCCCAGCAGCCAGGGGTTGGCCTTTTTGGGATGTCCCCCTGCTGCTTTAGCTTAAGCCCAAAAGGATTCTGGATTCTGGCTTGAGGCTTATCCCCAGAGCACAAATAGATGCTCAGGCGTGGGTGTTGGTCAGATGGTTGCGTGGAGGTGTGGGGAAGGGTGTGTTCACAGGGTCTGGGGAAGGGGAGGTGGGGGGGGGTGGTGGCCCGGGAACTAAGGTGCTTGTGGTGGAGCTGGTGGGAGTGAGGTTTATGATCTGAAGGCAGTATGGATATTTACGTTGTGCTGCCAACTCAGGTAGGGTAGAAGCAGGGTGAGTGCTATTCATACAGCACCAGCAAAGCAGGAGAGTTGTTATAATAAACATGCAGGCCTATGGCCTTCAACATAGTGCCCTTGTGCAGTGCACAGCCTTTACAGCCTTGCATGGTGGCCCAGGGTGCAAGGAGCCCCTTTGCTATTGGAAGCTCTGGAAATGGTGATATGAAGTCCTAAATGCACCACCTGGGAGGCTGCAGGCACATGTGCACATTTTCCTAATCATCCTCAAATGCACTTGTCCTGGTTTGCCCTGGTCTGGGCCTACTCTGCGCACTAACCTGCTGTTACCACTGGGCCTGAGAACCGATCACAGTGAGGCTCTCCTCCCTAGGACGCGTGTCTCCAGATTACCCGAGGCACACTGGTGGAGAGTCAGAACTCCATTATTCTTGTTTTTTTCCTCTCTTTTCCCTCACAGGGAGTGGTTTTTCCTCCTGTCCCATGAGGTGCTCAACCCCATGTATTGCCTGTTTGAATACGCTGGGAAGAACAATTACTGCCTGCAGATCAACCCGGCCTCCTCCATCAACCCCGACCACCTCACCTACTTCCGCTTTATTGGCAGATTCATCGCCATGGTAAGGGTAGTCCCAGGAGTTCTCGCCGCCGCCTCCTCCTCTTCCTCTTCCTCCTGTGATGGGGCAGCAGGGGCCTCTGCTCTTCCCCTGAGAGCTCCAGCAAAGGCAGCAAGGAGGGTGGGCCCGTGTACTGGAGGCAGCATGGAATGAACAGCCACCCCCCAACAGGTGTTCCCTCCCTGGGCCCCATGCTTCATCCCTACAGGACTCCTCCCTAAAAATGCAAAAAGCTGGAGACAGTTCTGGAAACACTAGAGCTTTCTCAGTGGCCACCCTGAGGGTTTTGAAGGGTCTCCCATGTCAATTTGTGTAGGACTTGTTAGGCAGAAGCTCGGGGTCTCTGGGTCACTAAATGTTAAGTAAGTACACGGCCTGTCCAGGGTGTTGGGATGATAGGGCAAGTGAAACCATTACCACCATCTGCTCAGGAGCATTTGGGATTGTCTGACTGAGGCCTTCAGGAGTAGGGGGATTTGGAATTGACACTAGGTTAGAAGAGAACCCTAGTTGACTACTTGGCACAAGGTGTAGGAGGCATTTGTCCATCAGAAGATGGGCACGCAGGCTTGGCGCCTGTGGCTCAATCGGCTAAGGTGCCAGCCATGTACACCTAAGGTGGCGGGTTCGAATCCCCAGCCCGGGCCCACCAAATAACAATGATGGCTGCAACCAAAAAATGGCCGGGCGTTGTGGCGGGCGCCTGTGGTCCCAGCTACTTGGGAGGCAGAGGCAGGAGACTCGCTTGAGCCCAGGAGTTGGAGGTTGCTGTGAGTTGTGATGCCATGGCACTCTA
>CAUYQV010124825.1:0-27055 GCA_963574575.1 Galagoides demidoff
CTTTAACAATAGAAGTCAGATAATGTATTTTTCTTTTAGATCTTCCAAGAGGAATAGCCTGAGGCTAGCTTAAGATGGTTGTCTTACTTTCCCGGACTTTCTTTCTTTAGGCTAATCTTATGATGGCTATCTCACATTCCCCGACTTTCTTTCTTTTCCATAGTTTAAGATAAGAAATGAGGATGTTAGGATTGTTGATCAATGTGGTATACTGACTAGCTCCTAATAAAAGGGAGTAAAAAATAAAAACATTTTGCTACATGCCACCTAAGAGTGTGTAGTCGTTTCTTGCTTTTAAGCAATTCTAGGAGCAAGCTTGCACCCGCAGCCAAGCCTCCTTCTCTCCCCTCAAGAAAGAACATCACCCAACACCCAGGCATAAGGGCGAATTACTGTCTACTGACCCCAACTTCTGGGCCTCTGGAGGAGGGAGTCTTCAACAGAGGGACAGACATCTCCATGCCAGTAAGTATCACATCTTTGAAAGTTTCAGAATCTGAAAGGTGCTAAGTGTAAGCTAAGCCTGGCTCTTTACCCTTCCACCCATGTCCTGTGTATCAGGAGGGCAGTCTAGGTAAGCCAAGCCCTTTTCTGTTACACGCCTGAGCACTGAGAATCCTCCTGAGTTTTATGGCGTCTGTCCCCTCAGGTTTGTGAAACCAGTGCGCATTCTTTCTGGAAGTGCATGAGCAAAGATCACGGGTTCAGTAAATATTTGCAGACTTAAGAATCTCTTAACGATGCCAGGCCATTCTACAGGGCTGTGCCCTGTCATGCTAATGGGTGGGGGGTGGGCCCTTAAACATCATCTGGAAATGCACCCAGGGTCTGGCATCTTTACAGAACAGAGGACGTAACTCAATGCAGTAACAGGGTTTAGTCCGACCACCAGCAACCTACACTGTGGTCTAGATTCAATGCTCACTGCTGAATTCTAAAAACCCACTGGAATCCAGCCCCGCATTGTTAAAAATTATGATTAGGTTGTCCTAATGTCTATTTTGAAAATAATTTTCAGCCTAATGATCTGTTTACTGATTATTAAACAATAAATAATGGGTGGTTCCTCATACGTTGAAAAAATAGTAAAAGTATATAAAAATAGCAATGATGAAAAGATGTCTACTCAAAGATGGGCTGTGCAGTGTATCCTATAGAATAATCACCTTTCTATAGGTGGATTGGATGGTAGGAAAAGTATGAAATTACATTGAGTGCGGTAATTTAATATTAGAAAAGAAAAAATAGCCAAGCTTTATGTTCTTAAGAAGAGATTCTTAAGTAAAATATAAAAGTACAAAAATATTGATTGGTTTGAAAAGTTAAGAAATGTTCTTACTACAAAAGACCCCACACATAAAGTGAAAGCAAACTGTTTGGAGATGTTAGGAGCATTTGTGACAAAGGATTGATGCTTTTCAGAATTTATAAAGAACATCAGGGCTCATTAAAAGAGATAGCAACCCAAAAGTCAGTACATCTGTGAGTGAGAATCAGGTGTTAGAACATGTCGAATACTTACATAGAAAAATAAAGGCTGTGAATACGCAATGCACAGACAGAAAAACCAAAATGGCCAACAAAATATTTGAATAAATGCCTAACTTCACCAGGAACAAGGAAACGCAAATTGAAATATCCCCATGCATTAAACTGGCAAAATATTTAAAACATCTGAAAACATCAAGGCTTCTCCCATTCTGTTCAGAGAACTCAAAACGAACAGGTATTTATTTGCAGTACTGTGATGCAGCCCCTCCCTGGAGGACACACCCTTAGGGACCATCTGATTGGTCAGATGTCAACACCTCATTTGCATAAAGGGGCCGTAGGCTAATTGATTGGTTTTCGATACATAATTGGCATTGACATGGACCAATCAATTTCTCAGCACTCCTTTCTGCTTGCCAAAGCCCTGTAAAAGCAACCGGCTCTCAGCCAGCTGGGGCGATAAGCCACTTTGAGCTCCAAACTGTGGGGACCCTGAATGAAGTCCTAGCTGGAACCTTTCTCCCTGGCTGGGGCTTCTTGTCACCACCCCACCTGTCAGGTATGAACTGAGACTGCGTGCACTGCACACACGGCTCCACCCCGCACGTGACAGAGCTGCAAGGTGCTTTCTCACGTGCATGCCGGGATGTTCTTGCACCAACGTTTAATAGTAAAAAATGCAGATAACGTGAATGTCCCTCAGGACGGGAATAGGTAAGGAAAACCGGAGAAACGCTGGAGGAAAAAGGTGGGCTGCAGAACCCACGTGCACTATAATCCCGTTGATGAAACACAGAACACCATTCCACGTAGTGTTCAGACACATTGTTTATGCACATTTTGCTTGTATATATGATAAAATGTAAGGATGTGGAAAGAAGGCTAATTAAGTCAGTACATCTGTGAGTGAGAATCAGGCATTAGAATATGTCGAATACTACACTGGCTGCCTTTGGTAGGAAGGAGGGGGTGGTGGGTGACTGGAGGGGTCTCACAAAGGGCACTTCAGCTTTATTTTAACACCATTCCAAGCAGATGTATGAAATGTTATTCTGGCTTGACAGTACACAAATGTTATATCTAAACTTCGGATACTGAATGTCAAACATCCTCTGCATTTTGCTATATTTAATTTCCTCCCAAACTGAAAAAGAGAAATCACAAAAATAAATAAATATATCTTGGCACTTAAGTGGATAATTTAACAGCCCCTAATTACGTACCACCTAATCGAATTAAGATAATTAGAGCCCTGGTGTCATCTTATACTGGCTGATTAATCATCAACCGCTTATGTGCCCCCTACAAGCGGGGGCTGTCGCACCAACAGGCCACTCCCTGCCACTCCTCCCAGGGGCCCCTTCGGTGGCTGAGTGTGAGGTTTGCAAAGAAACAGAAACCCTGGAGCACGACTCTCCTGGAATCCTATCCTGGTCAGCCCTGTCCCCTCCTCTTCTGGTTGACCCTGCAGCCCCAGGCTGGAGACCACAAACCCCAGAACAAACAGGGCCCCACACCAGGGGTCTGCACATGGGCCTCATCCAGGTCTGTTCACGTGCGTTAGTGCTGGGACGAAGGAAACACGAGAGGGAATGTTAAACTCTCTGACTCTGTATGAGAATGTTTATGATGGAGGGGAGCCAAGGGCAGAATCCTCCCTTGGGTCCAGAGTCACAGGGTAAGGGAGACAGAGCTAAAGCTCTGCTTCCTGGAAGATCCATTTGTGTGGTGAGAGGCGGAGAGAAACACGTTAAAACCCATCAGACCCGTGGTGAATTCTCCTCTGCCCTCTCCCCACACAAACACAAGGACCCACCCTGCAGCAGGCACAGGGCAGGGACATTGCGAAGCATGTGCTGTGGCCTTTGTCATCCTTGAGTTGTCCTTGCCAGCCACCCACACCTTTTCTGTGCATTTCTCCCCACTACCTGTCCTGTGTAACATACATATATACACACGTGTATATATATATAAACTTTTACTGTCTACTTAGTCAATTATTTAATTAACTGCAAGTCCCATGTGGGCAAAGGTTTGTCATCACTTTGCTAACTGGGATGGGGTGGATCACTTTCCAGCCAGACACCCAAAGGGACCCCATGGGGTGGAGAGGTTCCCACAAGGTAGACTGAGACAATTTGACTGGAGCTGAGGTTATCCACCCACCGGCCCCTTCAAGACAAGTATCACAGAACCAAAGAGCTGGTATCAAAGCAGCTGTCACAATTCCCCAGAGACATTCTGATGACTAAGAGGGACTAGAATGGCCTGGTGCACCTGGCTACAGACTAGCGTTTCTGCACTGCCTACTTCTGCATATTTCCTGGGCTACTCACTCAAAATCCTGTAGCCTTGGCCAGTGGATCTGACTGTGAACTGTCAACCCCCAGAACAGGGTCACAAAGAAGCCCTCACACTGCCCACTCTCCTCTTTGAGGGTGGAGCCACCACAGTGGTTGCAGACAATTAAAGCTAATTCTATGGGATTTCAAGTTTACGGCACCTCTGGTCAGGCCAAGACCTTCTTCCTATTCCTAAGAGCATGAGGCAAGGTCCACACCAGTCAGGAAAGGCTCATGGGGACACTGCCCTCTGTGAATACACACGCCCAGGGGTCCCCAGCCTGAACCCAGACTTTTCCCATGTCAGCTGCCCAGCCAGGTCATGGTGTTTACTAGGGGTGTGACATGAGACACAGAGCTGGGGTGGTGCCCGTAGCTCAATGTGTAGGGCGCTGGCCACATACACGAAGGCTAGCAGGTTCAAACCCTGCCCAGGCCAGCTCAGTAACAACCGCAACAACAACAACAACAACAAAAATAGCCGGGCATTGTGGTGGGCACCTGTAGTCCCAGCTACTTGGGAGGCTGAGGTAAGAGAATTGCTTAAGTCGAAGGGTTTGAGGTTGCTGTGAGCTGTGACGCCACAGCACTCCACCTAGGGCAACAGCTTGAGACTCTGTCTCAAAAAAAAAAAAAGAAGAAGAAGAAGAAGCAGCAGAGCTGGATGCTGCCCTCTGTCCTCTGTCTGTCACCAGCGGAGACCAGGCTGCTTAGGCTATGGGCCGATTAGTGCTCTCCACGCCCACAGGGTCAGCGCTCTCTTGTGACCCTTGGCGAGGCTAAGGCTGGCACATACAAACAGAAGGGTTTGAAGACATTTTATTCAGGGACCCACAAAAGGGCTTTCCTATGTCTCCTTTTTACCCACATCTAGGGCCACGTCAGCCAGGCCTGGCTGGCTGTCAGCAGTGTCTTCCTGAAGTAGCAGAAAGACAGACAGAGAAGATGGAGATTTGAGTATTTCCCTTTCCAAGCCAGCCTCTGGCACTGTCTGGAGCCCTGCCCTGCACTCTCACCAGCCACCACAGCCCTGCACAGCTCAGGTTCTTCCCCAAGGCACCTGACTGTCCACCAGGAAGCTCTGTTTCCCATATCCAGGGGTAAACACCAACTCACACGGCTATGCTCTCTCACTCAGCACTTAGCATGCATGAAATTCCATCTACCAACCTGGATTTTTCTTTTTAAAAAGTCTCTGAGGACAGCCACCCCTGCAGATGTGGTGGCCTCCCGGGACCAGTGGCCGGGTCCTTGGCCTTCCGTCGGTAATGCAAAGGCACCAGCCCCCACCAGCACTTCAGCCTCTGAGCTTGGGGGTCCAGCTCCCTGCCACGCTGCAGGTGGCTCATGTGCCATGCTGGCCGAGCTGTGGCCACACAGACACTTGGCACCAGCTCCAGGGCGGCGCTGCCTGGGAACCAGTGCCCAGGATCAGAAGCCTCTGGGGGTGCGTAGGATCTCAGGGGCATCCCCTCCTTTCAAAACACAGGGCTCTATAGCAACAAGCTAAGGAAAGAACAGTGCTGGGCCTTCAGCACCCAGGGACTGCTGAGGAGGAGCTTGGGCTAGGGCAGGCCCAGAGTGTGATGGAGCCACACTCCAGGGTGACAGCTCTGCAGGCCAGGGGCAAGAGGGGAAGGCTGGAGTGGGGGCAGCCATACACATGGGCATCCTCTGCCCTTCCAGACTTCAGCTGCATATTCTTCAGGGTAGGGCCTGACTTACAGTGGAAGGCAATACCCCAGGGAGGACACAGGGCCCGGCCCACTATTGATTTACCTTGCCAGGCCCATACCCTGCCGGCCCTGTCGCTCCATGCCCAGCTGTGGGCAGAAGCTGGAGGGTAGTGGGCCCACCCACTCTGGGCCAGGCCATGCAAAAGACTGTGTAGATGCTAGCAGATACACCTGCCATCACTAAGGGTGTGCCGGGGCCTGGAGAGGGCTGGTGAGGAGAGGGGCTGGGGTGAGTGGTGGGCTTTAACTTCAGAAGGACATGAAGGTATCACCTCTTGAAAAATAAGAACAAGGGTAGGTGCAGAGGCAGCTCCCCGGCAGCAGGTTAGAGGAGACCAGGGAACAGGGCCAGCTTTCCCAACTCCAGTCTCACACCCACCAGTGAGGACAATGTCCCAAGTGGGAGGAAAGACTCAGCTTTGAAAAACAGCTGATGTTTCTGCAGCATCTTCTGCATGGCAGGAACGCCCCCCAGCACCTGGCTGCAGGTCCTGGAGACGGGAGAAGAGTGGGCCTCAGGTGGCCAAACGAAGGTGTGCCACAGTACAGAGCCCGACGGGGGCTGGAGCAGTGGGAGCTGGATCCTGGTCATCACCAGCAAGGTCTTGGTCCCCTGGCACTAGAATGAGAACAGTAACCTGGTGGCGCTCAGCAGATCTAGAACTCTAGCTAAGAAGGCAACACAAGTGGGAAATTCTGCAAATCCAAACTCTTTTCTTTTGAATCACTTCTTGAAAAAAAACAGCCAAAGGTGAGCTGTCCCCCTTGCTGGGGGATTGTGATCCTGCCAGAAGGAAAGGCACAGGGCTCTGCAGGACAAAGACGACAGCCCTGCCACCCGGGAAGCTGAAATGCGCCCCTGTCCTTCCACCCCCAACTCGAGGCACAGAGCACACGGCATTCATGCAGACTCCTCTGTTCAGCCACGAAGCACCAGAAAATTAAGACATCCCTGTATTACTTCCTCACAAATCCCACCTTGTGCTCAAGCCAGGGGTTGCCCATTGCATCACTGTACCCTGGAGAATTCTAACATTCAGCTAATTGGGGGATGGATTTTATGCAAAGCCAAACAGAGGCACAGCCTCCAGGAAATCCACGGATCGTATCTACACAGCCACTCATGGTCAAGCTCCACGGAGCAAAGACAGTTGTGAGGCGCAGAAGCTCAGATTCCTCGTGAGAAACAGACCCCTGAGGAGCAGGAAGGGGCAAAGACTAGGCTGGATCCAGTGAAGGCAGGGACGACAGCAGGGCCTGTTCATTGCTTTTCCCTGTCCAGTCAGATGGAATTTAGTCTAGACCTGGGTGTTTATCGTCTGAAAATCTTGCTGTAAAGGCTACATGGCAAAGCCTCCTGTGCGTATATTAGAAGTTAGATAAAATCAATGTTTATCATTTTAAATAACATCTTTGTTCTTCCAGCTCGGAGCCTTCTGTGAACATAATGAAAACATCGTGCAGGACAAACCCCCCGGAACAGTCTGTGAAGCCCACGCGGGACCATCCCGGAGGAGGAGCGGGGCACAGAACACCCCAAACCTCAGCTTCAGGCTCAAAACCACGGGCCATACAACTAAACCAAACTGAAAGAGAAAATCTTAATAGAGCTACACAGAGAGGATAGAATTTTATGCATCAGATAGTAAAAATACAGGAAGATAGTTACTTCAGAGAGTGGCATTGCCGAGGAATATTAATGGGTGATTAAATATTTAAATTAATTCAAGGGTGATACACCCATAATGATGATTAAGGTTATTATAACCTTTCTATTTTTAAAGACAGGAGGACTGAGCCTGAGTTCACTAATTTCCTACAGGGGTGAAAAGATCAGAATCCAGTGCCCCCTCCCCCATCCCTGAACAATCTTGTTTGATCACCCCCCACCTTCAATAACTTCCCTATAGTTTTGAGTTTGTTGTCATTTATTTCTTGGAGAAATATGTACTTTCTTAGGGTAACAGTGGCCTGCTGCCTCCCCCTTTATTAAGCTATCTAACCTTCTGAGTGACTCGATGCATCTGCCCCCCAGCTCTGCACCAGCTTCATTTGCTGTGATTCCCGGGCCCTTTCCTAGTGATTGTCAACAAGCTGTTCTGTGGCTCTGGTCACTGCAGAGGCAGACACAAGACGCTGCTCCCTGCATGTGACACTGAAAGTAAACCCCTCCTTTCTGCACTGTCCCGCTGCTGTAGGAAGCTCATTGTTTACCTGAGCCCTGCAGACGCAGCCAGATGTAGGGCCCCATCTGTCTCGGTCATGGTTTACCCCTGGCCCAGCCAGCACAAACCAAGCACTCAGTAAATAAATATTTACGGGTTGGCTGGAGGCCACCTCTGCGTATGTACCAATGCTCAACCAACTTCCTTGTCCATTCTGAATGAAACCCCTTAAAAATGAAAGGGCAATTATAACATCAGAAAAGTAACCTCTCTAAAGACCCAATAATATACCCTAAAATGTGTACAATGCTGCTGGGATTTGTTCTCGAGTTATCTGAAACCCAAAGTGTCCTGTATTTGTACAAAAACTACTGTGTCGACCTTGTTTACGTTCTTCCATGGTTCTCTTTCTAATACTACCCCATATTGCAAAAACAAAAACATCAGCTCAGAATAGTTTACTAATCAAGCACGCAGCAGTTCAGAGTAAGGAACGGCACACAGTGGGGACAGGGCAGGGTGTGGGGCCAGAGACAGATGCACGAGCCCCCCAACTCCAGCATGCTGCACCCCGTGAAGATGCATACAGATAAAAAGTGAGTTTAAGAAGTCATGTGACAGTTTAAAACTCCATCCATAGGGAAACCAATTTGACTGTCACTGTGACACTTTACCACTCTCTAGAAACACATTCTGACTGTTACTATGTCAATATGGTCTGTGATCACTGAAACACTTACTACCACATTTAACAGCCCTGAGACCAAGAAAACACACTCACCTGCTCCTGAGCGATCAGGGGTTAATAACACAAACACATCCAAAGCTTTGGGCCTCCACATGCAGATGACCAACCCCAAACTTTGAGAGGGGTCACTGCCAGGACCTGCTCCCCTAAGTGAGAACAGGGACAGGCGCCTTCTGCCAAGACCCTCCTGTGCCAGGTGCACAGAGATTCTCAGACCCCTCAGGACTCGGTCTCCTGGACCTTTGCACTTGCCACAACATGTAAGTTGAAAATTCTTAAATAAATAAAACTATCAGTTTTAAAAGCAACTGACAGTTTTAAAATATAGTTTTTATTATTTTTCAGGCCATCAGGAGACAACTACTGTTTGCTCCTCACAGATCCCAGGAGGGGCATCACGGTAGTAGAAGACAAGGAGAGGACATGGGCTGGAGGGGCCTCCTGGGGCTTCCGCGGATGGGCTGGGTGAGAGGGTGAGCAGGCTCATCACTGGCCAGTCTCAGTGGGTGGGGCTGGTCTGCAAGGCCAAGTCACACTTGTCTCCAGGTGACTTCCAAGGAGCCCTGGGGAGGCCAAGTCTCCAGAGAACAGTCAGCTCCTGAGAGAAGAGCTTTTTCTACTTCGTATGTCTGCCTTATTCCCTCAGCTTACCATTCAGGCATGGCAAAACAAAACAAACAAAGCAAAAACCCATCATTAAGAGACGCAGCACCCTTGATATAAAGGCATTGCTGAGGAACTGTCCACTCCCTAAAGGGCGGTGTTTCTCTCAGAGCTGTGTGCTCACCTCAACAACCAGGTTGGTTTTTTCCTGGTTTTTATTTTTATTGGCCTGCCCTGTCCATGTTCCACTCCTCAAGAAGCTTTTAGTCTTTTTTTTTAAATACATTTAACTTGATTGAAGTCATTTGGGAATAGGATGGGGTATCAATAAAGAAATACCCCCAGTGTGATATTTACTTAAATCAAAGCAAACTGCTGCCTGAGAAGCTGCTGTGACGTGTGAGTGTGGACAGCTCACTTGTTTTCTTTTTCTTTTTTTTTTTTTGCAGTTTTTACCCAGGGCCAGGTTTGAACCTGCCACCTCCGGTATATGGGGCTGGTGCCCTACTCCTTTGAGCCACAGGCGGTGCCCCTCACTTATTTCTTTATGTTTCAGTTTTTTTAACCCCCAAACAGGAGTAAGCAACTTTTATTCACCTTATAAAATCATTAAAAATGTTGTTTTAGAAATAATTTTAGAGTGAAATATAAATTTACCTTGAAATTATATTTTTATACATTAAGATCTATAGATCTGAGCATATTGATTACCCTCAAATCTGCATATAACTAACCATACACACCCAAACAGGAAAATCAGAATTCTTTCACCACATTAAAAGATACGTGCACAGATTTTCTCCAAAAAAATGTTAAGACATGACTCATATGCCCCCTGGGTCAGTGACTTTTTAAACCCTGTATTTCAGATGTTTTCTTTTTTAAAAAAGTAATTTGAGATAAACAAAAAGCAATTTCTCAGCAGGTCATAGAGCTGTTCAGCAGGCAGCGGAGGTGTTTGCCCAGGTGAGTGGTGCTGGGCGGCCGTGGGGAGACGGATCTGAGGAAGGTGGTGGTGAGGGCTGCACAGCGTGTGAAGGTGCTTAATGCCACTGGCCGTGACTCTCACTGGTTAACATGGTCAATTTTATGTTACGGATATTTTACCACAATAAAAAAGTGAAACAAGAATTTAAGAGCAAACTGCTAGAACTTGACTGATTGATTCTCTTCACCTTTATCTTTGAGTAACATTGAAATAAACATCAGCTCTGTCATCTTTTCTTCCCTTTGGTTCTAAAAATGCAAAGGAATGACTGTCACCCTCCCCTTCAATTACGAAAACTACACTTGAGAACAACATTAAGATTATTGGGTCCAGTCACACCCTCCAACACAGGATAAATTTAACTCCAATCAGATGTGCCGGCTTGCTCTGGGCAAACCTCGGCACCTGTGTGTACGATCTATGACACTTCATTCACAGGAAGTCTGGAAGCAGCTCTCAGATTCACCCTCACTGCCCGCTCTGCCACACCAGTGATTTCCTGGCTATGGGTCAAGACTGTCCGACTTCCCCGGACCCAGCTCCAGTGCCCTCTCCCCCTTACCTTTCTGAGAAACAGTTTCTGCAGCTTCCTGTGTGGCAGCCTGATCATGCTTCCTTCTCCAGGGACAGGGGACAGGACTCCCCAGGCAGTCCAGCCATGCTGCCCGTGGTGGCCACTGCTCCTTTTATCACCTCCCTGGCTGCTTCACCCAGGCGTCCGCAGGCAGCGGCTGCCCGCGTGGCTCCCCTCCCGCGCCCTTCTTGGCAGGCACCGCAGATCACCAATCAGAGGAGCCCCCCAGCTCCCAGACGTTCCGCTGTGAGGTGAAAATGCTCTGGCTGCTGACAACCCCAGCTTCGCAGAGTCAGAGAAGCAAAGGGGTGAGGCAGAGGGGAGATCAGCCTCCAGGCTGCCCATTCCTTCTGATGCAAAGCAAAGTTACTCGTGCTGTTCTGAATCCTAACAGGCTTTGCCACAACATCTGGCAGAATCTGTCAGAGCTGAAGCTTCCCATGGAACAAGTCCAATGTTAGAAACTGTCAAAGACACCCGAGTGTCTCTGTGACCCTCCACCCTGCACCCGTCCACCTGTCTATCCGCCCTTGGCCAGGCTGGCAACCTGCCTTAGCAGCACATGGAAAATGCCTCCCTTTTTCTTATCTGTGGCATTTAAACTGAGAGAAGGAGACATTTGGAGGAGGGAGGTGATAAAAAATGTTGGTGTTTTTTTTTTTTTATGGCACTGGGTAGACTAAGGCACGACAGATATGCGAGGACAGCATTGTCCCCTGTGTTACACCTTCACTCACATGCACCCTTTCCAGCCTCCACCCAGGCTAGCCTGGACTCCTGTCTAGATGATATAAAATCTGCTTTGATTTCCTCGTCAAAACTGAGTCCCCAGGTCTCCTGCAGAGCAGGCAACCCCTTTCTCGGCCCCACTTGTTGAGTCTGTCTCAGTGCAGACGGGGGCACGTAAACCTTCATGTGTACAGCAGCTGTTGGGTGCCGGGTACAGGCTCAGAGCCAGACCCAGGAGCCCAGGAAAGAGTTTATTTTTTATTTGTTTAGAATAAAGAATAACCTTCTTTTCTGAAGAGCTAAAGATGCAATATGAAGAATCTACTCACTAACATTCAGCATTGAGATGGCAAATAGGGTATGGCTGAGATCGAAGGTGTGAAAAAAAGAATCAAAGGAAGGAGAGAGGACTGAGGCGGACAGAGAACGCCTGACTTAGGTGGCATGGCAGTAAGAGGGACCGTCCAGAAAGAACTTGACTCAGGGGGCACCACAGTAAGAGGGACCGTCCAGAAAGCACCTGACTCAGGTTGGCACCTGTTTGAGATTGAAGGACAGAAAGCACCTGACTCAGGGGGCACCGCAGTAAGAGGGACAGCCCTGTCCACTTCTTCCTAACCCCAGGATGCAGAAAAGAAGGATACCTCTTTTCCAATCAAACAAAAATAGTCAAAATGCAATTTGTCCTTTCTTAAGTGGGTGGTATTTCAGGAAATTTGTTCTTCCAAAACAATTTTTGATTCATTCTGTTGCTTCTGGAGGACATCTAATGTGCATTCTTCTCCTGGAATGCCAGAACTGATTCAAACTCATTTATCTATATAAATGTGAGTTTGTATGTATGTGTGTGGCCAGATGGTCATAAGTATGTATTTCAGATAAATGACAATCTGGGAGAACCTTGCTTGGCCCTTCAGAGGGGCATACCAAGGTATAATTTTTAGTGACTGTATTTTGCATTTTAGGAACTTTATTAAGAACCCATAATATAGACTTTTTTAAAGCATATGCCATACATCTTCCATTATATATGCAACTTTTCCCTCCCCTGGAGCCACTGGCAATTATTACATTCTCAGCAGAACATCACACTTTGAGCTGTTACTTTGAGACTGGAGTGTGGTTTGTTCACAGGCCGAGTTACTGCAATAAGAGAAAATGTCTCCGTTTTCAAAAATTCCCCAGTTGCTTTTTGCTACTGAGAGCTGGCACAAAATAAAAACCTAGAAGATCTGCAGAGATGAAGGATCCTTCCTCTGCTCACCAGATGTCTTACGTAGTATTGAGTTTGTATCTCAGCAATGCCTGGATGTTTCATTCTTGGCTGCTCCCTTTGTCAAATTATCAGGAACTTCAGAACAATCCCAGTTCTATTTCTTTTCCCAGAAGTAATACACGTTCCACCTCTTTGAAAAGTTCTGGATCTTAAAATATTGTACAGCCTTTCACAGGAACAGGTGCTCATTCCCAGGAACTCTGATGGTGTCTCCCTCACTCTCCCCCCTTGGGGACGTCCCTGCTTCCTCTGCAGAATTGTCCTCTCCCGGTGGCCAAGGCAGCAGTGATGATAACACTGCAAGGGACGTTTGTGCTTCTCTAAACCCCATGGGGTGGTATTTCTGAGTGTGGAAGAAGAAGAATATAAAATATTTTCCTTAAAACTTAACTCTTGTGGTCCTTCAAGAACATTTTAATTTTTTATATATAGTATCAAAACTGGATTGAGACTTAAAAATAATTGTTTACTGGACTTTTGCTGGGGAAGAGGTAGATAATGTTGAAGCTCTGGTATCTTCAAGTACACAAAAATAAAACCAGAAAGCTTAATTTTACTATCTGTACCCTCTTCAACCACTTGGAAAGGATGTTTATCTCATGTGGGGAAATGTTCACAGCTTAGCCAAGATCAGTGTCACCTGGGGAATGGCTGTTTGGAGAGAGGAAAGTGGGTTTATTTTGGTGTGTAAATATTTTCTTAGCTTATTTTGCACACAGAATAAAATTAAAGGCTTTTTAAGGAATTGCTCAAATGTTTACTTCTAAGGATATTTCCATCTGGTCTACTACCCCAAAGAAATTGACCAAGACTTAAACAAAGAACTCAACAATATCAAAGACAAACTCACCAAAGCTCTAAGTTGTATGTCAGGGTTATAGGATAATTGCACAGAGGGGAGGATCTCCAGTGACTGGTTGTAGATTATGAAAACTTAGGGGTCTATTCTAGTATTCCTGGGAACAGGAAACTAGCTCAGGTTAGATTAGCACAAGCCGGAAGCTGGAAAAAGGCTCTGCCAGAAATGCTCACCTCTCCCGCACCACGCGTTCTGCTGGAATTGCTTGGAGCAGACTGCTCTCCGGCAACTCGCTTTCCTGTCCAACCCGATGGCAGGGGGCACAGATGCCAAGTTAGTGAGGGAGAAGTCGGGGGAGGGGGGGACAGAAGCAGAAGCTCTAAGTAACTCCCACCTAAATTACTAGGCTTTTAGTAACTGACTTTTGAGTTACCCAAATGCAACTCCATTCAAGCTTCTTATGCTTCTGTGAAAATTGAAAGGTAATTATCCCGGGCACAGTACTTTTGAAAGTACATTTGCAAAATAGACCAGGCTTTGGTCTCTGGCTAGATGGATCACATGAGATCTAGTGGGTTTGCAATGGAAACCTTTTGTTTTTAATGGAATTTAATTGCAGGTGAATGTAAGCATATGGACTGATCGTTGTCATGGAGACTCTGGTAAGAAATTGCCTTTTATTTCATGCCATGGGAGACTGTCAAAACAATCTTGGCTTATTCATCTTCCAAATGTATTTTTAAAGAAATTACTTTGAAGAACAGCTATCACTGTTTATTTGTCGCAGCTTCAAAGGACTTGCTGCTGTCGTCACTGGTCACTCATCTTGCAGGCACCCAACAAAATGCTCACAAAGAGGCCCCAGGACAAGCCCCCCGCAGAGAAAGCCCCTGCCAGCTGTGGCAGAGCCTCCTCATCTCGGGCCTGAAGCGTTACTTTGTGTCCCCCTCAGAAACACCTAGTATTTCACTTCCATTTGGACCCATAAAACCCCACAGGCGAGGTCAGGCCTGTGTCCAGGACACCACTGCAGATCATAGCACCTTTCCTCCTCCTCGGCTCTGGGCAAGTGGACAGGGTGCCATGTACTGTGTCCCTCTGTGGGGCCTGGGGGTGAGATGGTGTCACCTCCATTCAACACAGTGCAGAGTGTGGGTTACCCACTCTCACCCCCAGACTCCCAAGAGGAACAGAGAACCCCAACTACAGAGCTCCAGACAGAAGCAGCCTGACCTCCAGCCCCCAACAAAGTGGCCAACAAGAGCCCCCAGCACGGCTACCTGGGGATCAGCCTTGCCACACATATGAGAAGGAGGCCCTGGTGTCAGGTGCTTCTCCCACCTTGGGGCTACAGCGTGTCCCGTCTGGACCAAAGCAAGGGGCAGAAATCCCCAGGAAAGGGAGAAGAGACCTGGTGTTCTGCTCTGTAACACAGGATACCAACCACGGTGGCCACATCACACGGCCACCAGGATCAAACAAGGGAACATGCATGAGGTGCCTGGAACAGAGCCTGGAACACAGTATCACACAGGGATTGATTAACGTAAAGGAAAGCAAAACTGGGCAAGCAGAGAAGCCCAGATGGCCCTGGCATAATAGGCCTGTCCTCGTGAGAGCAGGAGAAAGGCGTGTCACACACCAGACACACGTGCTCAGGGACTGAGGGTGCCCTTGCTGGTCCCACACTAGGAGGCAAAAGCCCCAAGGTCCCATCAAGGGAACCAACTTTAAATGGTGGACAGGAAAACAGGAGGTGTAAAACACTCTCATGCCTTGGGCAGGAGGCACTGTAAGCGATCCCTCAGATTCTTTAGATTGGTCATGCACGCGGCCACCAGGACTGTGTGTGCAGTGACGCCAGCACCCAGGTGCACATGCTCGGGCATGAGCTTGGGGTCTGCGCTTGGGGTCTGCGTTGTTCTCGGTGTGAGGACTTCCTCTGCCTTCATCTCTGCACTTTCACTGCCCCACCTGGGCCTCTGCTGCTGCACTTGACCACCAGGGGTGGCCACATTTCTGTGCTTCGAATAGCAGGAAGTCTGAGGGAACAATTACCTCTTCTTTGTTAAAGTCCCACTGAATCATAGATTATTGAACAGTGCAACTCTATGAAATAGAACCTGTGTGTTCATTACAAACAGAGAGAAAAGCGAAAAAAGAGGGAGAAACCAAAGGGGCATGTGGGGACAAAGATCTCCCTGGACACACCCCCTGCTCTGCCCAGGCCGGTGTGGGGCAAAGACCAGCACACTCCACTGGGAACTGGGGCTGCCTGAGACTCCTCCCTAAAATTTCTTTTGATAAGAAATTTATATTCTTGTAAATAAGCCATAGAGAAAGAAGACATTTAATTAGCTGTTAACCTGGAGGCCCCTCGTAGGTTCTATCAGGTAAAACAGAAAAGGTGCCGACAACTGCACACGTTTGCCACAGTGGCACTTCCGTGACTGTCCTGGTGAAGGAAACATCTTAACATTTCTTATGAAAGTTGCAGTGGCATCTGCTTATGCCCCAGTGACTAAACCTGTGTTAGGTTTTTCAACAGGAGACTTGATCCAACAACCTGCTTAACACTAATTTTTGCAGATTCTTATTAAAAACATGCATAGAGGAGCTGGGCACAGTTGGGCCTACAGTCCCAGCTACTCTGGAGGCCAAGGTGGCAGGACGGCACGAGCCCAGGAGTTCGGGTCCAGCTGGGCAACACAGCAAGACCCCATCTCTAAAATAAATTAATAAACACACAGAGGGTCCCCAAAATGCACGCACATTTTAATAAAGGAAAAAGCTGCGTTGAATTCGTAATGCTCAAGTCACATTTGACTTCTGCAGTTATAGGAGGAGCTCAGCGTGACTTGGATCCAGCTATTGTTGTAGGTATATATTGAGTATTGCAATTGGAATACACATTTATTTTTTTTTCTTAAAGTGCATATGCCTTTTTCTTGCACCCTCTGTACATGTGAGTAGGGGGTAGTGTTAGGGGCCGGGGAGAAGAGTGACCAGCAGGGGAGGCTGAGAGGCTGCTGACTTCCTGCCTCCCCAACTTTTCTGGGTGCTCCCTGCCACGCTGTGCCAGGTCTGGTTTGTGCTTTTTAATCCCAAGCATAAGGGACTTCTTCCTATCATATTCAGGGTAGCTTTGAAAACACGGCCAAGAGTTAACCTGCTCAGGGGCTACAGGACACAGAGGGTCACCCACTCAGAGCTGCTGTGGCCACTCACTGAGCAACACTCCAGGCCTTGACTCCAGGAGTGTCAGAGGCTGTGTCCCAGTGGAAACAGTGAAAGCTTTCCAGTTCCAGCCACGGGGCCAGCTGCAGACACCACTGAATGGGACCAGCCACTGATCCCTGAAGGAGAGACTCCCGGGTGGCACCACACACCCTCGGTCCCTGAATCCAGTGTGCACAGCCCCCACCCAGCCCATCCCGCTGGCCTAGACTGGAGAAGCATGCTCCAGAGGAAACTCTACATGCCTGTGTAGTGGGGCCAGGCTGAATCCGGACCGTGATGACATAGATGATAATAAAAGTTTGGATTTTCTGGCTCAGCACCTGTAGCTCAAGCAGCTAAGGTGCCAGCCACATACACCAGAGCTGGCAGGTTCAGATCCAGCCCGGACCTGCCAAACAATGACAACTACAACCAAAAAATAGCCGGGTGTTGTGGTGGGCGCCTGTAGACCCAGCTACTTGGGAGGCTGAGGCAAGAGAATCGCTTAAGCCCAAGAGTTTGAGGTTGCTGTGAGCTGTGATGCCACAGCACTTTACCCAGGATGACAGCTTCAGGCTCTGACTCAACAACAAAAAGAAGTTTGGATTTTCTGAGGACAGTTTCTCGTATGTATATACGTGGGTCATTACAAAAGTTATGAGATACAGAAGACCAAGAAACACAAAATCCATGAGGATGGAAACAATGAAGCCTCCCAGCAGCACAATAAACCAAGCAAGAGAAGCTCGCCCAGGTGAGCCGGAAAGGGCGCTGTCCACTGTGTGCTCCTTGAAGAGAAATAACGGCCCGTAACAGTCTGCCTCAAAACTTTCCAAGTGGCCCACATACAAAACTGAGTGATGTTTTGCTAAGAATCACCAACTATTTCTTTCTTGAACAGGTTATAAACTAGACTGAAAAAACAATTTTGAGAAAAGAGTATCAAGTTATATTCCTCCCACCACAACATACATTGTTTTCAACGTTCATTTAAATTAGGTTGCAATTCAAAATAGTATCCAGACATTCATCTGGCTGCTTCAGTACGATAACCAAACCACCTTGAGATTGTGTACCACCAACCATCAGCTACCATTAACCACACAGCTCTACAGACACAGTATGTACAATTTATAAGCAAATCCAATTTGTGCAGGATAATAGTTGCAAGAGTCTCTTATTCAACCAGTTCGTTGAGTTCAACAAATAAAATACATTCTTTCTAGCTCTTAGGAAACTTAAAAAACAAAACATTCAGACTCAGACAGGAGTTGCCATAAATAGGTAAAAAGTAATACGGTGGACTTCAGGGACCTTCCCTGAAGGCTACGGAGCAGCCTGAGACCAGATGACACTTAGCACCTGCCCTTGGGGACTCGAGGCCCCCAGGGGTGACCAAGGATGCCCCCCATTGTGCTGAGCCCCTCATGCACCTCGGCGGTCCTGGTTGTCACTGCCTTGGCAATGCAAGGAACTTCAAGAAAGCCACCAGGAAATCAGGGTATTTTTGCTACTATGAGCCCAGAGTAGCTTAATGTGTCAACATAAATTAACATGACCCTACCCAGAAATGAAGTTCAAACGCCCCGTTTGACGTCCCCTCTCCCACCCCCAGGAACACCCACTGTGCCTGCCTGACAGCTGACATGAGGACTGCATAGCCTCTCTATACAGGTGGCTGTTACATGGGACAAGAGTTCAAAGCAGCCATTAGACTACCTAAAAATGTTCTTATTTATAATAGTATTAAAACTAGATAGCTGTTTGAGACGCAGTAAGAAATCAACCTGCATGTAAAAGTGTCCATTTGAGGCCTAATTCTTGGAAAAAATACCATGGGGACCTGAACCACATGCCCTAAGGCTGTAAAGCTGGTCAGTCACCAGCCCACGGTGCAGCTCGACACCCCAGTGTGTCTAGGCCTGTGGTCTCTTTGCCATTTGTAATCCCAGCTTATTTCTGGGATACTTATTTCACTGTACATAAAATGACACGGAGGTTCTGAAGAAAACCGGCGAACGTGGTGCCCAAGTGTCCCCAACAGGTGGACTCTGCCGCACAGACACAGCTCACACGACTCAGCACAGCTTCCCACCAGCGCCAGAAACTGCGTCTCACTGCAAGGCACTCTGCTCTTCCAAAGGCACATCTCAGCTGCAGTGCTGGGCTGGGGGCCCAGAAATCAAAACAGACTTCATGTCTAACAACTTCTTTAAGAAATGTAACTCACAGGAGCGTGGAGGAAAATGACCCACAGGGGTGCTCTTACCTCTGCTGACGCCGCAGGCTTCCCCTCGGGGAGGCTGCTGTCACCCTTGCCCTGTGGAAACAGAAAGAACCCCGGTAAGTCACAGGGCACCTTCCCAGGAGACAACTTCACACCTGAGGACATCACAACAATACTGACCACGCCTGTGTACTTTTTGTTTCTAAACATTAATCTCCACATGATTTTAAATAACGGTGAAGAGTTGCTCTAGCTTTCAGGAAGCCCTCCGGTGAAAATCTAAAGGGAACTTGCAACTTTTGTGCAACTTTAAAATTCAGCCAAAGGAAGTGATGCTGTTCCCCTCAGCAACCTCAAAACTCAACCGAAAAAGAAAAAAACAGCCTCTTGTTTCAGCACCAGATGCCCTGAGTCTAAGTAACGGGCTGCACTTATCACTGATGGAGCTGGGCAGGTGTTTCAAGGTAACTCCTAAACTCTCCATTCTGCAAGAGACAAGCTGTGTCTTGGATTGTCTGTGGGAGAAGCTTCTTCTTTTTTTTTTTTTAGTCAATATGTTTTTTTCCTCTTACGGGAGAAGCTTCTTTAATCTGTAAACTCAGTTCTGATCTGTTACCCGCTAACGTGCACACAATTACAATTTCAATCACACCGACTGGCAGGGGTCAGAACAGAACAGTGCGTGTCTGGGAACCTTCCTCCTTCCCCACCCTCGTTTCAGCTATAGAGACCTGTGGGTTTTACTCAGCAACATGGTTTTAGGGACTTTGAGAGCAGAGATCATGGCTCTCCTTATCCTGATTCTCTTTTTTATTTCTTCAAAAAGGCTTACAAATTTATCAAAAAAGACATTCAAGCTCATCAATGGGGGGGGATGCAATTTAGAAACACTGGGAGAATACAACAGTTTTATACACTGTCCGTTAGAATAAGAATTATTATACCTTTCTTTTAAATTTCAGGTTAATGTGAGGGTATAAACAATTAGGTTACAATGTTTGCATTTGCTGGGAACAGTCCCTGTTCTAGCTATGTCCCGCACCCAGGAGGTGTGCCATGTACCCTGACATTGTGCCCATTAGGTGGGAGCTCACGCCCGTCCCCACTCCACCTCCCTCTTCCCCCCAACTTGAATTGAATTGAGTTTTTCTCTTATGTGGGTGGGTATTAGATCATCTGCTGGCTTCACAGTTGTATTGAGTACATTGGATATTTGCTTCTCCATTCTTGTGATGCTTTACAAAGAAGAATGTGTTTAACTCATCCAGGTTAATACGAAAGATGTAGAGTCGCCACCATTTTTATGGCTGAATAGTGTTCCATGGTATATATATACCTCAGTTTATTATGGGTTGATGGGCATGTTGGTTGTTTCCATACCTTGGTAGTTGTAAATTGAGCTGCAATAAATAATATAACGTAAATGTCCTTATGATAAAATAATCTTTTTCTTCTGAGTAGATGCTTGCCCCAGTTCTTGCACGCAGCATGTTGAAGGGGGCACATTTAATGTCTGCTTTCTCCACGATCTTTTTTCCTGCTGTGTTTCTCTCTATTCTCTGTTCCTGGGCTTATAGACCCCAAAATATAGGAGATGAAGAAAGAGGCCAAAGCTCAAGTTGATCCCCTTTGTCTGATTCATAATCATGGCCTGAACCTCAGAAGAAAGCAGGTCGGCGTTGCCACATGAGTGAAATGGGAAGGGGGCTGTCCCCAGTCACCGTCACACAGCCATGGGACCTGCCCCCGCAGCGCCGTCAGGAAGGGGCAGCCCACGTTTACCCAGACAAGTTCTGCCCTGCCGGTCACGCTCAGCACCACCAGACCACTCCATGTCTTCCTGCATGCCCTACCGACTACAGCAGTGGTTCTCAACCTGTGGGTCGTGACCCACAGGAACAGTATTAAAGGGTTGAGGCAATTGGTAGGTTGAGAACCACTGGACTACAGGATCGTCAGCACCGCCCTGGATTCCTGGACACTGTCTAGGGCCCGGCCCTTGTACCACCTAGGTGCACGTCACAAGCAGGCTGGAGCTCTACAAATCCCCAGCACAGACAGAGTGAACCTCTGGGCCCGGGACCCTGGTACAGCAGCACCTGACACGTGCAGCCAAGGTTGAGAATCTCTGCTCTGTGAGTTTCCAGTCTCACTTCATATCCCCGACTAGATGGAAATATTTCACGGCCCGGACACGGTTTCCAGTCCTTGCTTTACCACTTCACCACCTCCAGCTGAGGTACCAGCCTGCGCTGCGCTGGCTACGGGGGAGCATAGGGACCTCGGGCAAACGTCAGCTTCTCTCTGTGGGATGCTAATTCCATGTAATCCAGGAGAGAATGGCCCCACCCCCTCACCCCCAGGCGGGCACATGCCTGCTCAGAGGTGGGCGTGATGCCCAAAATGAAGGCCCTGCACAGCCTGTGGGGCCGGCAGCCCCCCTCGCCCTGGATGGCCAGCTTTGCTGATGTCTACATGGCAGCCCCCCTCGCCCTGGACGGCCAGCTTTGCTGATGTCTACATGGTAGCCCCCCTCACCCTGGATGGCTAGCTTTGCTGATGTCTACACCTGGAGTGAGGTCAAACCAGGCTGGGGAGAAATCCAGTCTCCTGCTGACAGCTTTGAAACCACTGGACTCAAACCCACCAGAAACCATCTCTGGGGAACATCCTGTTCCATACCTGTGACCACCTTTTCAGTTAGGTGAGCCAATAAATTGCCAGTTTGCTTAAGACAGTTTGATATGGTTTCTGCAATTGAAAAGGACCTCCGACTCACTGCACTTAATTATGCTTTAATGGATAAAGTCCTAATAGCCCAAAGTAAAAATCTCCAATGCGTCGCAGCATTGTGCCGCTGCCTCATTGACCCCACAGCCCACCGGCCCAGTGGCCAGCCCTTTGGTGGGAAACACATGTGGACAATGTGCCCAGCCCCCGGGAATGCACATACAGAGTACGCCAGGCTTGGGGCTCCCCCAAAAGTCACGCTGCTGAATTCTGCCCCTTCTCTGACTCTCACCCATGTGTCCTTTCCAGGACTCCCCACTTTGCAAATGGCATTAAAGACAGCAGTGAACTAAGCGCTGAGGCGCCCTTGCAGCCACACCACCCCTTCCAGCTCCCGACCTCTCGCCCGCTCCCTCTACTGCATGGTCAGCCTGTGTGCCCCCACCCCAGGGCTGTACCCAGGTGGGCAGGGACAGGGGACCTTAAACAGCAGCCTGGGATTGGTGTGGAAAGCCCCCTCCAGGCTCTCCCTCCACCCTGGGAACACCTGGATGTGGCAGGTGGCAGCGGCAGGGGAGACAGGATGGACAGAGGCTTACCCACACCTGGCCCCCCACAACGCCCTCACCAGCTTTCCCTGAGGGGTGTTGAAGCCCACAGACATCCTGACTGCTGAGTTCATCCGTCTGCCCCCTCCTCTTCTCTGTCCACATCCTGTCCCATTCCTGTGACCACATTATTGTCAAAACACATTTAGCCTGGAAGGAAAAAAACGATTATTGATATGATATAAAACACAGACCATAAATGGTCGTGCTCCAGGCATGTGCTGTGAAGAGGAAATGGGGCAACTAACCAAGTCTGTTTGCAGAAAATAAATAAAAATGGCCATCAAATACTTTCGTATTTTGTCTATGTGAAATAAAGTACCAGAAACATTTAGACAAATGATCAACAACCAGTTAGGAGAAATCTATGGATTGAATATTTGTTTAAAGTCTAGAAAGTGACCCTGTGTCCAGCAGCAAATGTGAATGGCCAGCACCGCAGCCTTCAGGTCTGAGGGTGGCCCTTCCCTGGGCCGTGGTCCTCCAGTCCTGCCTTAGAGCAAAGCCAGAATCCAGCTTTACAGAGCAAGGGGCCAGGTCAGGACAGTGCCCCCGTCTGTGGGCCACGGAAGACCCTGGGGACTGAACATCACCCCGCAGAAGAGAAGGTGGCGGCAAACACTTGATAGAATCAGCAGAAGCTATTATTTTCTAAATGAAATTAGCACATGGGATTCTAGGAAGGCAAGACACTGTCAAGTGGGGACGTGCCTGGCGCAGTGCTGCTCCTGTCTGCACGCCTCGTGTGTACTCCGCACTGCCTGTCCTTGGTTTGGGGGACAGCGGTGGCTCTCACTGCCCCGCACAGAGCCTCCCCACCCAGCTCCTGCTCATAAACTGTCAGGACACACAACAGCCTGGGGCAAAGAGCTCGGCGTCCTGAGCAGCTGGCCAACATGCATTTCCTGACACAGGACCTGGTGTGTCACTGAACACTCAGCCTCGGTTTCCCCCTGTGCACAACTGAGGTAAGAGAGGGCCTGACTTGCAGGGGTTGTGGGAGACACAAACGATCTGGTTCACGTCAGGTCCCCAGCATACACTGGCAATCTCCAAACATCAGCATGATGGTGATATAGAAAACTGAAGGGGGTCCCAAATCCCAGGTGCATAGAGGTCCCCCAAATAGCAAGCCCATTGGAGAACCCAACACACGTTGCCTGTGACCACAGGTGTCTGCCCCTGAGGTGCTACAGGAGATCTGAGCTGTCCCTTATTTCTGTCAGTCCCAGACAAGGCAAAGGGCAGGTGACACTAGAGATGTTGACACACAGGAAGAAATGACCGGCCTGCTCTGTGTCTGTGACCAGCATCATCCATTTCTTATAAATAATTAGGCTGTGTAATCAATGCTAAGATTTTGTCATTTGGGAATCATTTGGAAATTCCCAAAATGATTCCTTTAAAATGCTGGGTTCATCCAGACTTTGGGGACCAGTCTTGATTCTCAAATGGTTTTGGTTGTTTTGATACACACTTTGAGCCTTTCCTCCAAAAATTACACGTCCACCCCCACCCCCATACACATAATTCAGAGGATGGAGGCCGTTTGGGGTGTCTCTGGGGGGGAGGGCCTAGGATCAGCGTCCCTCCGTACCGGCCTCCCTGGTCCTCGTCCATTACCAGCACGTTCGCCCTCCTGGGTTTGCTTCACAGCCACCAGGTGTCAGCACAGGACACAGAAAGAAAATTTCCAGAGTGCCACGAGGAAATCCTGGGAACTTGCTATGAAAACAAAAGATAGGCCTTTGTTTGTGAGCTGTGCTGCTGATGGTCCTGGGGGATAAAGCGCTAACCTCACCAGGGCCCAAAGCACAGGAGGGGGGTTGTCTCCAGAATCCCTCTCCCTTGTCCAGCACCCTGCTCGACATCCCCCAGCAGTTGTCTACAGTATTGGGATTTTTATTACTCTGAAACATTAGATCCTTGGTGCTACAGCTTCAGCCGAGAAATTGTCCCCTTTCAGGCACTTGCTGGTTTGGGGATTGGGCCTGTTACCAGCCACCGGTCACCTGAACGGCCATCTCCTCAGGCCCTGCTGGTCAGGCCCTAACCAGGCTGGACAAGCCCACGCCCTGCCATCTGGAGATCATTCATTCACTTCCAAGGCTGCTGTCACAGAGAAGTTGAGGAACTGGACTCCAGGTACTGGTTAAGGACCCAGGGCACTCTGTGTACCCAGTGAAGTGCCGACTAGCTACAAATCTAGTCTAAAGTAAAAATGCTTTGAAGATACAATCACTTTAAGATAGAGTGATATTGGGTGACACCTGTGGCTCAGTGAGTAGGGCACCAGCCCCATATACCAAGGGTGGTGGGTTCAAACCTGACCCGGCCAAACTGCAACAAAAAATAGCTGGGCATTGTGGTAGGTGCCTATAGTCCCAGCTACTCGGGAGGCTGAGGCAAGAGAATTACCTAAGCCCAAGAGCTGGAGGTTGCTGTGAGCTGTGACTCCACCGCACTCTACTGATGGCAACAAAGTGAGACTTTGTCTCTAAAAAAAAAGGATATAGGGAGATACTGTGTACCTTTGTAACCTGTGAGGAGAAGTCTGTTTACTATGATGAGCAGTAACATTGCTGGTGTTTACTTTGATCGTGAGAATAAAAAGTAGCAAAGAGAAACAGCCCGGCAGAGCAGTTCTTTGGGGAGATGTCCCTGCCGATCTCCGGAACCGCTGGCTTTTCTGTCAATAAAAGTGAAACTGATGATCATCCGCTTCTCTGTTGATTGGCTGGAGTGGCAGGTGGGCAGTCTCCTTGGTCTGGTGACACAACCTATGAATCTTCTAGACAACCATGGTAAACACACACAAGGACGTGTGTGACGGAGCTGTGCACGTGGCGTGTCCACACTCCTGGCCTTTCCTGGCTGGGGCAGAGCAGCGACAGTGTGGGCAGAACAGGAGGGAGGACCACTCCACCAAGGGGAACACTCTCCCAGGGCTGAGGAGCCCTGTGTGGTCAGGAGAACAAACGACCAGATGGGAGGTCAGAGGGGGAACGCTGGCTTCACCTGAGGGCCCAGAAGGCAGGTCCACGGGGAGACACTCAGAGAAAGAACAGCTTAGAGGATTTCCATGTCCAGAAAGACAGACAGAAACTGCCTGAGAACCATCTCACCACACAAAACAAAACCAAAACAGGAGAAAGGCAAGTGGCCGAGATGTCAGACAGAAGGGCAGACCCACGGGCCCAAGGAAGGGGCGGCTGGAGGAGAGGCCACACCCAGGCCCACACTGACACCATCCTGGGGGTTTCAGGGCCTGAGTCTCCACGTTTCCACTGTTTGTTTTTTGTTTTTATTTAATTGTTTTGTTCAAAATTTTTTATTGATGTAAATTTCACTTAACATAAAATTTACTATTTTAAAGTGAACAATTAAGAGGCATTTGGTACCTTCATGATACGTTATGGTCTAATTCCAACAACCTGCATCACCACACACCCTGGAGCAGGCTCCCCTCCCCCACCCCTCCCCCGTCTCTGAAGATTGACCTATTCTGGGTATTTTGTGTCAATGGAGTCATACAGCGTGAGTCTCTGTCTTCAAGGGTCACCCACACTGAAGCGTATATTAGCCTGCCATCCCTGTCTACTCTAGCACGTGTGCGCGACACACCACAATCTGTCTCTCCATTCACTCACTGAAGGACAGCTGGGCGGGTCCAGCTTTGGCTCCCGTGAGTGATGGCGCTGGAACATGGGAGATCCTATTTTGTGGCTCCCGTGAGTGATGGTGCTGGAACACGGGAGCGCCTGTTTTGTTTCAGCACCTGTTTCCTTCTGTGTGCACACCTAGCAGTGGGCCTCCCGGGAACTTGTCGTGTGCTTCTTGGCCATTTGCACGTCCTCTTTGGAGGAACATCTATGGCAGTCCTTTGCCCACTCTTTAGTTGTGCCATCTGCCCTTTTGTTGTTTAAGCTTTGGTTTTAACATTCACAGAGACACAGGGAAGGGGGTGGTCTCTGTGAGGGGAGGTGTTGGAACTGAGGTGGCTGCAGGCAGCTGAGCAGGGAGAGGGGAGCTAGGAAATGAGTTAGGGAAGGCAGACAGCTCGCCCTGGCTCTGGTCTCTCTCTCTCTCTCACACATACACACACAATTATTTTATTCAAAGTTTTCCCTAATAATTAAAAGTGCCAAGCCTATGCCTTCTATGAGTTCCGGTGGGAATTCATGACGGCAGAACGGTTCCAGTTGAAGTTTAATGTGACAGCTGGTCTCATGCCAGGAAAACATCTGAGTCACAGACACACTCTGCTGGGGGAACACGGTCTCAAACTAGGCCACCCGGAGCAGGCCCATGGGGGGCAAGGCCTGCACGGTGGACACACAAACCAAATTCCAAAACCCAAGGCGGCAGTAAAAGACCACAGACACGCAAAAGCAAGATGTGAGTCACGGGTTTCAGATAATAGAATAACAATACTAGAGAGCACATAAAGTAATGATTTCTCAAAATCATAAAATGCACAGTGAAAGAAATAAAAGTACATGAGTTGGAATGAATAAAATAGAACTTCCAGGGCTCTCAGATAATATACTTCTCTACAGAATCCAGGAAAATATACGGAGAGTTTATTAATTCTAATTAGAGGGTGTGGAAAGGTTGCTGTACACAAGAGCAATATTCAGAAGGAAACAGTGTTTCTGCAGTCCAGCAGCAGGTAATTTAAAAAGATAGCACTTACAATTGAGAGAGAGAGAGAAAAGGGGGGAGACACAGAGAGATAGAGGGAAGGAGACAGAGAGAGAGAGGGAAGGGGGGAGACACAGAGAGATGGAAGGGGGGAGACACAGAGAGAGAGGGAAGGA
>CAUYQV010124827.1:0-44748 GCA_963574575.1 Galagoides demidoff
CCATGGCATCACAGCTCACAACAACCTCCAACTCCTGGGCTCAAGCGAGTCTCCTGCCTCAGCCTCCCAAGCAGCTGGGACCACAGGCACCCGCCACAACACCCGGCCATTTTTTGGTTGCAGCCATCATTGT
Organism: Galagoides demidoff; assembly: GCA_963574575.1. Taxonomy (NCBI): domain Eukaryota; kingdom Metazoa; phylum Chordata; class Mammalia; order Primates; family Galagidae; genus Galagoides; species Galagoides demidoff. The sequence goes on from CAUYQV010124827.1 coordinate 134, forward strand.
TGTTTGGCAGGTCCGGTCTGGGGATTCGAACCCGCCACTTTAGGTGTACGTGGCTGGCGTATTAGCCAATTGAGCCACAGGTGCTGAGCCGAAGGAGCAGTTTTAAAGAGAGATGGGAGTAAACCACAGGAGGAGAGGGTTTGTGTCCATGGCCCATGACCTTTGGACTCTTCCACTTACCCACAAACCTTGAACCCACTAGCTTGTTAAAGAAACAGAGACCCAAAGAACACAATACGGGTACCAGAGGGCTGGGAGGTGGGCCCTGGAATGGCCTTACATTCACAGCAGAGTTCAGGGAACCAGGCATCAGGACCGTTATGACAGGGGACCTGTCCCAGCTGCAGGCTACCAACCAGAGGGGCCAGCCTACTGAGGAAGCCACACTGTCCACATCCAACCCTCTCCATGGCCTTAGGCTGAGGCGTGGCTAACTGGGTCAGCATCCCTGGACTGAGGTGCAGCATGGCAGGGCCAGAAGCCGAGGGTTCAGCAGCGCTCACCCCAGCTCACCCTCCTTCTGTAGACCCTACGGGGCACATCATTGACCTGGTAAATGACCAGCTGCCGGACATCAGCATCTCAGAGGAGGACAAGAAGAAAAACCTGGCGCTCCTGGAGGAAGCCAGGTCGGTGAGTGAGAGATTCCTGACCCGCCGTGGAAGGAAGTCCAGGAGCAGCCCCGGAGACTCCCCGTCAGGTAGGGCAGGGCCAGGACATGCAGGTGGCTGCCCAGGTCCCTCCAAGGCAGAGTTGGAGGGGTGATGAGGGAGGAGCAAGCAGCAGCTGTAGTGAGAGCCTTGCCTCTGAGGGGGGGTGCCTCTGACTTGCTGGCCTCTGGGCCCCACGAGAACTAAGCCTGGTGGGGAAGATCCTGCAAGGGCAGGGTGTATTCTCAGTTTCAGGAGCTCCAAAATGCCTACCCAACTCTAGATCAGAAAACTCTCCTACTTTTCAGTTTTGACCCAGAGTATGACAGTTGTGGCTTCCTATTTTGCCAAGAAATGTCAGCCTGTATGATACCGTGAACTTAATAAGACCTCTCCCCTCCCCAGGTTTCACCTCTTTTCCTCTCCCTGCACAGACCACTCCTGATTTTCCCAGGAGACCCTGCTCCATTGACTGGAGCCTTTCAGAGGTCTGGAGAGGCTGTTCTAGACTCACTGTCCCTGAGTTCTAGCCTCAGGCCTGAGAAAAAATTCTAGGCCCTCTGGGGAAGAGGGAAATTTCTGGGTCAGAAGGAAGCTTTTCCTAGGCTCCCAAATTGTCCTGCTACCTCTGTGTTAGAGTCGTTCTTCCGAACAAAAGTTTGAGCCAGGATTTCTGGACAAGTGTAACTGTACTCAAAAGGACAAGGGCAACATTTGAAATCAGGAAGTCTAGAAAGTAGAGCTGAATCTGCCAAGTAGAGCCAGGTTCTCAGTTTTTGGAAGATGTTTTGAGGTCAGGCCAGATAGACTGAGGGGTATGGCCCTATCCCTCACCTCCATCCCCCAAATGACACAAGGGCTTCTCTGTTGGGCTAGCCACTGGGAAAGGCTGGGCTGGGCTGTAGTGGGGAACCTTGCATGGCAGCCCAGAATCAGCCCCTGACCCCAGCAAGGCAGACCCAGGAGTCAGAAATAGCTAAAGGATTATCTTTGTCAGGCTGAAGTCCTCAATATTCATGAACACCGGCCAATTTGTATCTGTCTCCACAGCTGTTTCCCCCAACCTCAGCCCTGGACCTTCTCCTACATCCTCTCGGAGCAATTCTCTTACTATCCCCACCCTAGAAGGTGAGGCCCAGCCACCTGGCATTTCCTACCCTGCCTCTCCCTAGGAGTGTCTGCCCAGCCTGAGCTGACCGAGATGACTCCCAGACCTGATCCCCAGCCCAAAGGGTTGCCCCTCCCCATGGGTGCCAGGCTGGGCCACCCAGTGGAGGCAGGTGCGGGAGGAAGGGGCTAGGAAGGCTTTTCTCTGCCCTGGGAGGACTCAGGTCATCACAGAGTTTATTTGGAAAGGACTCTTTGCTTTTTGATTTCTTCCCTTTCCTTAGGCTGTAGCCCAGGGCCATAACCCTTGGGTCAGCAAGGGGAGGGGCAGAGTGCCAGGGAGAGCAGCCACCCTTGTCAGTGCCTTGGGGTATGCTCAGGCCAGGGCTAAGCAGCTCAGGTTCAGATCCCAGTGCTAATGTGGCCTGGCTGTGTGACCTTGCTTTCCCATGCCTCAATTTCCCCATATGATTTCTGTGAAGATTCAGTGAGGGCCCACCACAGAACCTGGCATGTGGCAGGTAGTCAACAAGTGGTGCCACTGCTGGCTCCAGGCCTGAGATTGCCAAGGGAGGACATTCTGGGGAGGTGAATGCAGCTAGTGGCACAGCTAAGGGTTTGGGGTGCTAAACATCACTTACCAGTGTCTGGATCTTTCCAGGTTTGGATGTGTGCAGTGGCCCACAGTCCCCTCTGCCCGGAGCTCCACCCCAGGTAACAGGGGGACCACTTCCCACTGTTTCTGTGCCAGTAGGTCTCTCCCCTCATCCCTAAAACCTGGGAGGCCCTTCATGACACACTGGAGATGAGGGTGCTGGAGGGTGGGAGCATTTACATCACTGCTAGGAGCCTCCTTGAGAGGTACTCTAAGAAGAAATATGGTCTGTCCCCATTGCTGACTGACTTGTGTTTACTTTCTCTGACAGAGGGGAGATGAAGCCAAAGACTCTTCACCTCACCTTGGCGAGCCAGTGAGTTTGAGCTTTGCCCAATTTGGATTATTTGGGTGTGGGAGACATAGTCTTCCAGAAGTCCAGGCTGGCTCCTAGGCAGCCATTGTGTGTATGCATGTGCGTGAATGGATGGGCAGTCTGGGCAGAGCGGCAGGTTGCTGTGCCCTGTTGTGACTAGAGGTCTGAGGTGGAGGGCAGGGAGGCAGGATGCAGTGAGGGTGACCTCCAAGGGGGTAATGCTCACAACCCTGTCCCTGGTCTCTGCTGACCAGAGACAACAGACCTCCAGGCCCAGCAGACCCTGGCATCTCCAGTGGAAACTCCAGGAAAGCTCTAGCCCTTGTCTGGGATTCTGCCGTGGGCAGCCAGGAAAACCTCATCTTTGTTGATGAGCAGTAGAAGTGCCTGCCCTACACCTGCTCAGTCAGAGCCAGGTGCCCAAGTGCTTGACGTGTGTTGAAGGGTAGCATGAGAGTCCTCTAGAAGAGTTTCAGGGCACACACAAGACAGCCACATCCGTCCTCAGATCCACATGTGTCTCACAAAGCAGGTTTCCCAGGGGGGACGAAAGAAGCTCGCAGAACATCAGGACATCTGGCAGTAAGATAGGACTTTGTAAGAATTGCCTCATCCAGTGATTCTTAACATCTTTTGGATCATGGAACTTTCTGAAAAATTGGATTGTGTGGATTCTCTTCCATAAAAGCTACCCCTTGACACAGACAGACACACATGTTTGTATATAATTTCAGAGGGTTCACAAACCTGGGTCCCTAAGAGTTAAGGGCCTTGCCAGGCAGAGCCAAGACTAGAATCTGGGGCAACAGAGTTGGGGCCAAAGCTGCCTTCTGTTCTGCTCTCCTCCTCAGCACCTAGCCCTTGGGAAGTTCTTGGCTAAATCTGAGTCACAGGTCTCATTGTCCTCTGTTTGACAAACCTCCTGCTTGTTTGAGAGTCCCCTTTGCTGGATCAGACCTGGCTAAGGAGCCCTCCCTTTTCATGAATTCCACTCTTACCCCCATACACATATATGCAAATGAGTCCCTCACAGGAGTCTGGGGGCAGAGGCCCCACAACAGAAGTGGCTTCACCTGTCTCCTCCCCAACTTGCCTCCAGGGTCCCAGCTCTACCTTGTCTTTTTCAGAATGTCCCCAAAGGGCTAGCTGACCGGAAGCAGAATGACCAGAGGAAAGTGTCTCAGGGAAGGCTGGCTCCTCGTTCTCCTATGGTTGAGAAGTCCAAAGAGATTGCAATAGAACAAAAGGAAAACTTTGATCCTCTCCAGCACTCCGAGAGTACATCCAAGAGCCTAACTTCTAGCTCAAGCAGCAGTGGGAAAATGGCCCTGAATAGCCCCCAGCCTGGCTCTATGGAGGGCGAGCCGGGGAAGCAGCTCTTGAAGACTGCGAAAGAGGGCAGTCCTTTGCCGAGAAGCCCAACCCAGGGCTCTGGAGGGGCAGCTCCTCCCGCCCCCCAGGGAAGAGGCCCAGCTGGAGAACCAATGGGGTCCAGGATCGGCCCCAAAGCCGAACCACGGCCACCTGTGTCCCATCCCCCCCTACTGCGGGGGGTCTCTGGGGACAGTGGCCCTGAAGAACCCAGCTCCCGGCTGCAGAAAGTGTTTGCCAAGTTGCCACTGGCAGAGGAAGAGAAACGTTTTGCAGGCAAAGCCACTGGTAAGCTGGCCAAGGCACCTGGACTCAAAGACTTTCAGATACAAGTGCAGCCTGTGCGGATGCAGAAACTGACCAAGCTCCGCGAGGTGAGTTCTCTGGGGCCAGCTGGGCAGGGTGCACGCTCCAGGGCCTCCGGGGCTGAAACCCTGGCCTGCACTTGGACCTTGTGGGGGTAAACCCCCCCACCCTGAGAACTCAGGCCCACTTGTGTGTCATCACGTTTGTAAAAGTCAGTTTTAATTGCTTTTCACCCCAGTTACCAGGCAGAAATCAGCCTGACACATAGATGCTACACAAAGCCCGTTTAAGAGTTCGGTGGCTGTGTGGGGGAACACATGGGCCCTTCAGTCATGGGGTGTTTTCTTTCTCTAGCTAGAGTTGGTGGCTTATAAATGTAGAGTGCCTGCTTCTGCCTGGGACCTGCTAGACAAGGGTGAAACAGCCCTTTCTTTTGGGATGCCCCCAAGCTTTTCCCTGATGCCTGTTGAAGAGGGAATTCAACTCCATGCATACTACACACGAGTACAATGATGGCCATGAGGGCTGCTTTCCCATGGACAATTTCTTCCAGTGCCTGTGGTGTGTTCACCTTCTGTTGGCCATCAGACCAGGCACAATGGGACTCTCGCCCTAAGCAGATTATGACTGGGGGTATCCAGAGATGTGGGAGAGAAGCATTAACAGACAAGTCCTGACTAGGCCTCTCTTCACCAGAAGTCCTACTGGGAATACAGGCTGAGGGATTCCTCAGGGTGGGGCCCAGTGCCCCCATAGCTGGAGCTGGAGCTGGACAAGGCTCCTCCTGGATTCTCTGCGGAGAACCATGTGGGGCAAGAAAGAAAATGAGGTCCCCAATCACACTCAAGTACAGGAGAGAGGGTTTCTGTGTTAGCAGGGACACGTCTCAGTGCTGGACACTGTCTAGTCCGAAGCCTTGACAGTGCTCCATGTTGGAGGCTCAGGGAGCTGGATCTTGTTGCTGTTAACATTCTACACAGAAAACCCTACCTTGCCAGAAAGATCTAACTAGTGGATCAGCTCAGGCTCTGGAGGGGCCGCCCCTGCTGGGTCACCGTCTCACATCTCTGAGGGAAGGTGGAGCCAAAGGGGCCAGACAGCCAGGCATTTGTCTTTGCACAGGCCACAAGCTGCCCCCTGACTCCCTGCAGGTAAGCTGCAGAGAACCTAGATGCTCCATCCCACTAACCACCACTCTGGCAGCTGAGCACCCCCCCCCCCCCCCCAGTGCTCCAATCCCGGGTGCTGAGAGCTAAGCAGACAGGTCAAGGGCCCTTGGCCATGACTTCCAATTGGATCATTAGCACCCTCTGCTGGCCCCTTCCTTTCCCTCTGTCTCTGGGGCAAACCTCTCAAGTAGCCTCTGCCACATTAGAAACTGAAAATCCAATGATGGCTCAAGTCACAAGGGGCCAGGAGCTCTGCCAACTGTTTCTACTTGGGGGCGCTAGAATGGTGTAGTTGTTTTACAGCAGGGGCAGGCCTACCTGGGCTATATACCTGTGGTCAGAATCTCATCTCTCCTGCAGCTCTGCCAGGGCAGCTATCCTCCGGCCTCATTTGTCTGGAGAGTGCAAAACTCAAGAGGTACATTAAAAGGGCATGGAGGAACTAGGGGGGTGGGGAGTCACACTCATGGACGTGGGCACTCACTGCCCAGGGCAGCAAGGTGGGAAGCTGTAGACATCTGTGAACAGATGCTTCCAAGAGTAGCCCTGTACAGACCTGGGGATCCTCTTGTCCCCAGAGCCTTCAGTTCTGCTCTTTTGACCTCCAGCCCTCCACAAACGTCAGCCATGGTGTAGCTGAGCATTCATTTACCTGAAGCCCATGGACTTATTTAAAACACAGACCGTACCAAGGGTAGTTCTTTCCCCGAGGACTGTGAAATTTCAGAGACCTGTGTGGGCTGGGGGAAGAGCTGGTGCTGCTCAGATCTCACCCTGCCACGCCTGTCCACCCACCTCTGAGGCTGCCCAGTATTCCCCACTTAAGGCTAAGTGGTCACAAATCTGCCACGAGAGTCCAGCTGGTGTCATCACCTGAGATGTTGTCTTTTTCTTTTCCCACAAAGGAGCATATCCTGATGAGAAATCAGAACTTAGTGGGGCTCAAGCTGCCAGACCTTAGTGAAGCGGCTGAGCAGGAAAAAGGTAGGTGGGGTCGGGTAGATGCTCCCTCAGGCTGGGGCTGGATTTGTCTGGCTGAATCAAGGAAAGTAGCTGTGTAAACACGAGACTTCCTGTCAGTGGCCTTTGTCCATCCCAGTGATGAGTGTGGGCTGGACACAGAGTAGGCCCTCAGTAAATATTTGCATTTGCATGAATGAATCAGATTGTGTTTTCTGCCCACTCAGTGTACCTCCAGACCCCTCTCCTTCCAACAAGGCCCCAGGTAGACCCTGCCAGCCTTTCCTAGGCCTTCCTGATGTCTAGAGGGTCAGAAGGGTGCCCCAGGCCTGAACTTCTGATACTTCCTTTCCCCGTTCCACTCAGAAAGCTGCCCCCAAAGATCAATTCCTCTTTTTAAAGCATTAGAGCGATTTCTCGCTTTCCAAACTGCTGTCACCACAAAGTTCACACTTCAGCCCTGCCCTGCTGGGTGGCTGCAAGTCCCTTCCTCTGAGCCTGTAGCTGTCCACCACCCTCCCTCGACCCTGCCAGACTGGTCTTCTGAACACAAGGCCTTGGTCTCCCACCCTGCCTCACCCTCCACACTCGCCCCTGCTGATATGTTCTCTACAGTCCTCACCCTCTTGGATCTGGCTGACTGGTCCAGCCCTGCCCCCAGTGTCCCCAGCACCCTTCCTTGGCCCCATTCCTCAGCGTGCGTGTATTGAGCCCCACTGTGTCACTGACCAGCCAGGTGACATGGGCAAGCTGCTTAACCCTTCTAGGCCTGATCCCCATGTACATATAATGGAACTAAGAACAGTAGGCTGTCATGGAGATTAAAAAAGTGACTGTCTATAAAGTGCCTAAAATAGTCTGGAGTAAGTGTTGTCTAGGGGTTTGCTATTATCCCTTGACTGGAAGCCCCCAAGGGCAGGAATCTGTGTGTGTGTTTCTAATTGGTTACAATAGTGTCTATATTACTGGGCCCGGAGCAAGTGTTTATTGAATAAACCAGTGAATGAAAGATGTAGCAGGGGAGTGGAGACAGGTGCGCAATCTGTAACTGTAACCATGGTTCCCTGAGGGGGGCAAAGGAAGGAGGGTGAGCTCCCAGGGATGAGTGTTTCCAGTAGGCTCTTCCCCTTTCCAGAGCCACCTTCCTCCGGCCACACACCCTGAGGCCTCTGTCCATGCGGTCTCCCTCCTGCTGTGCTATAGGCCCTTTCCTTGAAGTCGCGTTGTACCTGTCCCTTAAAGCAGTGGATGAGTCCTACCAACTCTGCAGTCCTCTTTTTTCTCCTTTGTATTTCACTGTGTATCCTACTCCTTTGTGTGGGTGGTTATTGTGGTAAATATATATAACATTTAAGTGTACAGTTCAGTGGCATTAAGTACATGCTCATTGTTGGGCAACTGTCACCACTATCCATTTTCATAATGTTCTCGTCATCCAGAACTGAAATACTGTACCCATTAAACAGTAACTCAGTCCCTCCCTCCCTCCTGGTAATCACCATTCTACTTTCTGTCTTTCTGTATTTGACCATTCTAGGTCCTTCATAGAAATGGAATGAAACCCTACAGGACGTGTCCCTTTGTGTCTGGTTGGTTGGTTTTTTGCAGGCAGAAACTTGCTCTGTTGTCCAGGTGGAGAATGGTGGTGCAATCATAGCTCACTGCAACCTGGAACTCCTGGGCTCAAGTGATCTTCCTGCCTAAGCCTCCCAGCAGCTGGGACTACAGGTGCATGCCACCACACCCAGCTAATTTTTTTACTTTTGGGATAGACAGTGTCTCACTATATTGAGCAGGCTGGTCTTGAACTCCTGACCCCAAACAGTCTTCCTACCTCAGCCTCCCAGAGTGTTAGGATTGCAGGCATGAGCCACCATGCTCAGCCTTGTGTCTGGTTTATTTCATTTAGCAAAATATCCTCAAGGTTTATCCATGTTATCCTACTCCTTTTAATCGCAGTCATAATAAATAAATTTGCTATAGCATTTTCCAAAGTATAAATCATTTTCCACCTCTGATTTCATTTAACCCTCCCAATAAACTGAGAGGCAGAAATTCTTGCCCTCGTACAGTGGAGGGCCCTGCCCCCAGACCCAAAGATTTCCTAACTCCAAACCTAATGGGCTTTGCCATCACACAAGCAGTTTGGAGACTTTTTGTTCTAGCTGTATGACATTTCAGATAAGTTAATACTTATAAGGCCAGTATGTAGAGGAGAGGCAAGTAGGGCTGCTCCGGTTGAAGGGGACAGGAGAGCTTGGATCTGCACCTTCTGGAAATCTCTCTCTTTCCATTGAGGCCCCAAGGTACCACAGTGGACCCTGGGCTTCATACAGCACAATTTGAAAAATTTGCCCCACGTCAAGCCTCCTGGGGCCAGTTTCAGTATAAAAGCTCTCTGTTGATGGATTGTTGTTTGGATGTTGTCCAGAGTGTCACCAACCCTGTTGGAAGCCGCTGCTCTGAAATACAGTAATACCCACCTATTTACTAAACACAAGAAGGTTCCCAGAAGTAAAAACATTTTTTAAATGTCTTAAAAATATTAACCACCTTTTTAGAAGAATCTCCTAAAAATGTATTATATACTTTTTTGACTTTTTTTAATTGACTAAAGTACATTTAAAAATTAGGAAAAAAATTTGTCTCAAAATTTTACTCACAACCCCATAAATTCTAAAAAAGTAAGTTTTTATTCTTTCCAATATTAACCCATACTTGTAATTTTTTTTGCAGTTGATTTGATGAATAGATACAACTTGCTGTGGTTTTTTTGCATATTATATGACTAATTCTATATATTTGGACTCATTCATCATTTAATGGCTGAATAATTCCTTTGTATTGCTGTATCTATTGTTGGGTATTTCAGATGTTTATAGTTCTTAGCCTGCGATTAATAACCCTACTGTCAACAATTATGTACTGTTAGATTTTTTTATTTCTTCCTTTAAGTGACTCCCTGGGGGTAAATTCTCAGACTTGAGATTCACCAGGTCAAAGTGTAGAAATTATTTACAAAGAACTACGCTGCTGACAAAGACTGAGTGTCCTCCTTTCTCTTAAGCATTACCAGCACTGGACTTTACTTTTGCTCTTTATTGGTCAGAATATAGTAAGAATAATCAAGAATAACAATTATAATGTTATTGTTGATTATTAGTGTGTGATGCCATTTCATTTCGATTAATTTGTTGAAGCTCAAACTTAAATTCTTTTTTTTTAGACAGGGTCTTACTATGTCACCCTTGCTAGAGTGCTGTGGCCGTCACAGCTCACAGCAACCTCAAACTCTTGGGCTTAAGCTATTCTCTTGCCTCAGCCTCCCAAGTAGCTGAAACTACAGGGGCCTGCCACAGCACCGGCTATTGTTGTTGTTGTTATTGTTGTTTAGCAGGCCCAGGCAGGGTTCAAACCTACATTTACCTTGTTTCTTTTTTTTGCTTTCTTTCTTCTTTTTTTTGGCCATGTATCCATTTGGGTCTTTTTCTGTAGGTTTGTTTCTTGTTGGTAATATACATAAACTTTATATACATCATAAATATTAACCCTTCATTGGCTGTATTTTCTCAATGTTTTCATTCAATCATTTTTTGATTTCTATTAAGTTTTGTATTTCAAAAGAATTATAAACATTTTATATAATCTTGTTTGCCTAACTTTTCCTTTGAGAAGTCTTTTATTATTTCAATTATTCAATTATTTCAATTATTTTATTATTTCAAAGCAAATCTTAATGGACGTTTAGGTACCTTCTCAGTTTTTAACTATTTTGTAGTATTGTATAAGGAATACTAAATACAAATACTTGGATCCCTCTCTTATTAATATTATTCCTACTTTTTTCCCTGTTACAAGCGATATCATAATAACACTCTTACATGTACCTTTACAGACCTGCATGGTTTACACTTAAGAGCCAAAAGGCTGAGAAGTGACAGATCTGCGTGGGAAAACACTCAGATCTAGCTGCACCTGTCTCAGCATCTTCAGAGGCTTCATTCTGCTCTTAGGATGAGCACTTGAATCCTCAGGAGCATCTACAAGGCCCTGGGTGGTTTTTTCTAGAAGTGAAACCGATTGATCAAGAGGCATTTACATTTAAATGTATCTAAGGGCTGTCCAGAAAGTATCTTGCCATGTACTATGAAAGAGAGAGAAACATACATGACTGGATACTCTCCAGGCAGCCCTACATATACCTACTGCCAAATTAGCTTACAAAAAATTACACCCATTTAGATACCCACTACCTGCAGCAAAACCTCACTATCCAATCTTAGTAGGGCAAAAGTTGGATCTTAGAAGTAAAATTATCAGGTAAATGAATTTGACTTCTGAGCACCAAATTTAAAAAAATAAAATGAAGCACATTTCAATAAATTCACACTCCTTCTCATGCCCTCTCAGTTCTAGGGTCTGAATGGTTAAGAGCTTAAGCTTCATCACTTACCGGCTGCATAGCCCCAGTCAACTTTCTACTTCTCTTGTGATGCCTCAGTTCATCTTTAAAACAGGCATAATAGGAGTACCTACTTCATGGAGCTGGTGTAATAATTTTATTTAATATTGGTCTTTATTCTAGCAAGAATATGACATTTTAATTTCAGTCTTTGAGGTGGTGGAGCTCTATCTTGCAGGCCAAAAGGGACATTCTTATACTCTACACTTTACAGTATCTTGCAGATGTGGTGGGCACAGTGTGTGATTAGTATCTGCAGAGTTATGTCTTTCCTTTCTTATATTCTGCAAGCACCATTAAAGAGCCCCATCCCCTCTTGGACCCAGGACAGAAGGCTTTGGGAGTGTTTTAGGAGAGCCGGCTCAGAGAGTATTTATTCATAGACTCTAAATACAACTGTGTATGAACTCATGGAGAAAACTTGGGTCTCGTAAGATGCTTGTTGGCTCTCTCTTTGAGAAATGGGGAAATATCCTTATCAGAACATTCTGGCGACTTTAAGAACTTTGGCTCTCCTTCATCTTCTGAAGACCAGGAAGCTCCTTTCCCCTTGTGTCTGGTGTTTCTGACAACCCAATCAATTCCCTTCTCAGGAACTACATTGTATGATGTTTGGTCTTTGGTTGTTTGCAGGTTATTTTAAGCTAAAAGTGTAAGACTAAATGTGGGTCAGTTCCTGGGGTGTGTGCTGCAGACACATTAGGTGAAAAAGGCTCAGGCGTTGCCATCAAGGAGAGGGCCTTGTCTTGACCACAGTTGTCAGTCCCCTTGGCCATCTCAATGGCCTCCTACCTGGTCCCTCTGCCCATACTCCTGACCTTCACCCAACTCAGACCACAGCCAACACAGCACCCAGAGGAATCTCTAAAACACAAATTTAGCATCTTCAGAGGCCTCATTCTGCTCTTAGGATGAACACTTGAATTCTCAGGAGAAACTGCAAGGCCCTGGGTGGTTAACTCCTACTCTTCCTTCATTTGACAGCTCGTTCTTTCTCCTCCTCAGGCTTGGCATGTGCTGTTCCCTCTATATGGAATGTTCCTCCTCTCCTTCTCTTTGCCTAATGAACCCCCATTCAATCTTTAGGTATCTGCTCAAATGTCACTTTTCTTGGGAAGGCCTTTCTGGTTCCTTTAGATCTCTTGTCCTTTATCAAATCTATCATAGTGTGAAATAAATGTTCGGCTGTTTTTCTGATTAAAATCTGTCTCCGTAGGTAGTCCCCCAGAGAGCAGTGGTTTATTAATTTTGCTCAGCATTGTATCCTTAACTCCAAGCACATTGGCCAGGACATAATAGGCACTCAATAAATATTAAATATGTGTATGAATGAATGAGCTCATCTTTGCTGTCTAGGGGAAAAGACACAAGTGTAGACAGAGTATAGAACATAAAATACCTAAGAATGAAGAGAACCAGCAGCTTAGTAGGGGTGAGTCAGGGAGAGTTTCCAGGAGGAACAGCTTTGAGCCAAGGAAGAAAAAGTCACTCCAAGCAGGGGACCAGCAGGAGCAAAGGCATGCAGGCATCTTGTTGTACTTGGACATTTCAGGAACAGAAGGAATGGCATGTGAACCACATGTGAGCTATCTGTCCCAGAGTTGAACAGCAGGGCTGGAAATATGGGCTGGGGCCAGGGAGGCCGAAGGGTTTGAGGGCCAATTAATGAGTCTGAATTTCCTTTAGGACACTTTGAAAAGCCAACGAAGCCTGTAAGTAAGGAAGCAGGTTCAATCAATGCCTTAGAATAATTCTTCTGGATAGATTTTAAAGGCAGGTATGAACAGCAGTGGTTGGAGATAACCCCAAGTTAAAGGATATGAAAATAGCCTGGTGAGAAGCAATAGGATGGTAGGGCTTTGGGGATGACAGTTTGAGAGCTCTTTGGAGATGGAACTGAGGGGCATTGTCTTCTTGGAATGGCAGAAGCAACATAGGTACCCTGAGTAAGTTTAGGCTTGGATAGTTTGAATAACTGGCAGGCTCCAGGCTATAGAAGTGGTCCCTAGTTGTCAGTTACCTGGCCCTAAGATGAACAAGGAAATGTTGGCTTGGTATGTGAGAACTTGATAAAGGAGATGGTTGAAGATGGGGGTTCTGAATTGTTTGGTTTGTATTTCAAAGACCCACTTGAAGAGAGAGTTGTTTTCTACCCCTAGGAATTAGCTAGTTCTAGGAGGTCAAGTCTCCAGGATTAAGGCCTCAAATGCCAGATCATCAAGAATACAGAAATTGAGAATACTTAGTCACTGCAATGATACCGACAGACTTTCTGCAGGATAAGAGGAGAATGGCAGCATTTCTTTCCACCTAAATATTTCTATCTTTCTATTTGTACCTCTACTCATGTTGAATTCTTCTTTGTATATCTTCCAGGTTATAACATTCACATTTCTATTTTGTGACCATGATTTCCGCAGTTGCTTAGCCTTAGACTTAAATGTAAAAGGATTTCATGCTCATGCCTAGTCCCTTCACCACAACTCACTGTTTCCAAGCTTATTATTTTGATTTATGTCTTGTTTATCTGAACTTCATTTTCTGATACTTTACTTGGAAGGGTTCAGAGGGGCTATGTCCCCTGAGTTCTGATATGTTTAAAATTTTCATCTTAAGGACAGCTTACATAGTTATAAAATTCTTGGCTGACTCTTTTCTTCAGGGCTGTCTACATGTTGCTCTACTATACTCAGTGTCATAAGGAAGACTGGAAACAGCTGATTTTTAGCACCCCTTAAGCCTCACCTTCCCCTGTAGATATCTGTTTTTTCTCTGAGAGGCTAGCTAAAGAAGCATTTCTATATGTGTATATATATTTTCCGTGGTGTGTTCTGTCACCCTGTAGGTTCAACTTTTTCTTTAATGAGGAAATTTTTTCTTCTGTTATCTTTGAATATGTTTTGTGTTCCTTTTTTGTTTCCTTCACTACTCAAGAGGCAACATAATCTGGATTGGTAGTCAGTGTCTTAACTCCATTATTTCATCTCTAACTGTTTCAGTCTTTCTCTCCCTCTTTACATTACTTGCGATCACTCAATCTCTACCCCATTTTCATTAAATCAGTTTGAAGCTATGTTTTGTTCCTTCATTTTACAATATATTGGTTATGTTTTCATTCTCCAATTTCTTGATTAGTTGTGTTATTTTGGTCTTCAATTCGTTTCTTTAAAGAGCAATCTTTTTCTTCCATTGTTATATGATCTTCTCATCCCAGCTCCGATTTCTTATTTTTATTTTTTGGGGGTTCTAATTTTTTCTAGAGACAAAGCATTTGTGGTGTATATTTTGCACAAAAATGTCCTTTTGTGTTTTGTGATGTGTTTCTTGCAGCTATGTTTCCGTCCTGACATCTGTCTCCTGCCTATGTCTCTTTTTCCTTCCTTTCTACCTTCCTTCCTCTTTTGACTGTAGTATTTTTGTATAGTTGCCATTCCATTTATTTTTATGGTATTTCCTTTTGATCTGGTTATTTCTACCTCGATATTCTCTCGACCCAGATATATTGCATCGGTTAATTTTTACTGATCCTCTGCTATCTTATCTGTGATCGCTGTGTCTTCCCTTCCATGCTTTAGTTGAAGATTATGTATTTTGTGTCTGGTTGGTATTGATAGGGTAGTGTGGAAAAGGGGAAGTTCAGAGACAGCCATGTGTTTGTAGAATTGGTTTCTGCTCTTTTTCTGTAACTTGGTTTGTAGCCTAAAACTTGAGTTTATTATCCCAAATTGAGGGCATCTCTTATTCCCGTGGGTGGGTAGTAGTGGCTTTTACGTTGTTTCCCAACTCAGGATAGAATTATAGAGACAACCTGCCTGGGTGTTTATTTTCCATACTTGACTCAATTCCTCACAGCAGCCATTTACTCTCCTACCAATAAAGGAAGGAAAAGCTAGATAATATCTCAGGGATTCAGCCACTATATTTTAGAGTAGGGGGATGGGTGTGGTGGTGGCATCAGTCGGCTTTCCATGTTTGTGTCCTGACATTCATGCCATCAGACGGGCTTGATTTCTTTACTTTGTTGTTGGTTTCCCTTTCTGGCAACCCCCTCCATATTATTCAATATAATTAACTCTAATAGAATACTACGTAATCTGCCTGGCGATTACATAGTGGCTCACATGTGTAATCCTAGCACTTGGGTATCCAAAGCAGCAGGATTGCTGGAGGTCAGGTGTTTGAGACCAACCTGAGCAAGAGCAAGAACACATCGCTTCCAAAAGTAGAAAATATTAGCAGGGTGTTACAGTATGTGCCTGGATAGTAAGTTTCCACTACTTGGGAGGATGAAGCAGAAAGAACTGCTTAAGCCCAGGAGTTGGAAGTTATTGTGAGCTTTGATGACACCACTATACTCTACCTTGGAGCAACTGTTTGTCTCTTAAAAAAAAAAAAATTGTGCAATCATTCTCCCTTTCCTTATCACCCCTCCTAAGCAAAATGCCCTATGCAGTGTTTCCTTCTCTTTGAAGTGTTGATATGGTGGAATGGAGAACCTTCTACTCTAGGGAAACTCTGAATTTCCTCTACCAGCTGCCTACTCACCCCTCCATCCACTTCCCTTCCTATCTGTGCTGTTGCACTTTTTGTCAGAATTTTTCCTCTCGCATCTTCCTGTCCATACTGATTCTTTGGGGACAGGGAGGGAGGGAGGAAAAAAGGGTTACAGGGTGGGAGCTCTACATGTATTTATAGTATTTCTTTCTTTGGTCATTATTTTTAAAGACTATTATCTTTTCCTTTATTGGGGAGGGGATGTATTTTTAATTGGCTAATTTTTTTTTGTTTGTTACTTTGGTTGAATTCAAGAGAAGAGCCGTAGATTCTGGGTTTCACTAATTCTAGTATCACTCTTTAGGCACCATTTTAACAAGGGCTAGAAGCTCTGCCTTGTTTATTTGTTGGCTGAATCTAGGAGACTTTTCTAGGGAGAGACTACAGACATGGATTTCACTTGGATTATTAGACTTTGTATGTTTTAGTCAATCATGTAGATTTCTCAGCAGCCTATTCCTCATTTGGCTTTGGAAGGATGCGGTAGAGATACAAAAGGTAGAGGGAGACCAGAAGTACCACAGAGTTTACTGTGTCCAAAAGCAATAAATGCCAGGACAGAACCCAAGAGGTAGCTCAGAGAACTTCTTGTTCTCAATATCTAAAGAAGGATTGCTGACTTTCCCATCTTAGACAGCTGTTCCTCCAGCTTTTGCTTAGATATCTTGAGTACCAGGGGACTCATGAATACCATTTTGTTACTGGAGAGCGCAAAGTATATTTAAACATTTTTATGTCACGCCAGACAGCATCTCACCCTCTTGCTTCATGGTTGGTCTTGGTGAGGCTACTAGTCACATGATCTCCAATCTTAGCTATTTTATTTTATTTTTTCAGACAGAGTCTCACTTTATCACCCTTGGTAGAATGTCATGGCATCATAGCTCACAGCAACATCAGACTCTTAGGCTCAAGCAATTCTCTTGCCTCAGCCTCCTGAGTAGCTGGGACTATAGGCGCCCACCACAACACCCAACTATTTTTAGAGACGGGGGTCTTGCTCTTGCTCAGGCTGGTCTCCAACCTGTGAGCTCAGGCAATCCACTCGCCTTGGTCTCCCAGAGTGCTGGGAATACAGGCATGAGCCCCTGCGCCCGGCAGTGTCTCATCTTAGATCTTTAGATGACTACCACAACTAGCCTAGACTATAATCCTGGAAAATTATTGAGCAAGTTGAAAAACTGCTAGGTCAAAAGGCTTGAGATGTAGTAAAACATACGGATAAATACAAAGTGCCATGTGAAAATGTCAAGAAACCACTGTACAGGATGAGGATACTTGATTTAGCGCAAGTAAAGAGTTTTGAGTTTTGCTTAATCCTAAATACACTCTGACGGAGCCCAGCATCAGGCAGAGCAAGTCCATGCTACATGAAAAACAAACCTCAGTGTGAGGAACTTCTGCCAGTGTCCTCCTATGTAGGAGCTTGTTAGAGGACATCTGGTCCTCTGGGACAGCAATAAATCAGAATGTGTGCAGGCAGGGGATGATATCTAGAGGCCATGGGCCACAGTGGGCCACAACGTGCTGCTGGCAACATGGGTCTAGAGCCTAGAAAAGTGAGGCTTTGGAGAGGTACAAGAGCCATCATCAAATGAGGGAGAGATGCCTTCAGAGCCCAGACCCACCATAGTTTTAAGGTGCGGGGGGCTGTTTATTGTCTCTGTTGCCTAGGAGGCGTCTATATTTCCTGAGGTCTGTAAAAGATTTAATGACCTTAGCTTTATTCTGAAAAATCACTAATCTACAAGGTAAGGAACCAGAAGCTGATTTCTGAATAGGACACAGAAGATAGAACATTTGGATTCATCAGGGGAAGAATAATTGGACAATAGGCCTCAGGAGAAGCCTATCAAAGAGAGAGAGAGATTTTCCAAATATTATAGACAAACAGCCAACCAACTTCCAGTTAGCAGCTTGATACCGTGGGGAGCAATAGGAAGACAGAATTTAGAGCAGGTAGACTTTGGTTTGAAGACTGGCTATGCCATCTGCTGGTTCTGTGACCTTGAGCAAGATATTTAACCTTGCTGAGTTTTGATTTACTCACATATAACATAAGATGATTCAGTTCTGGGTCACTGTGAGGATAAAGTTAGATGACAATTATAAAGCCTTGGCTTTATAACTAGGTACTTAAAAATGTTAAAACTCTTCCTTGCTCCCTGAAGCTAGTCGCTAATTGTACTACTGTGGTTTCAAAGAGACATTTTATAAGTAAGCACTGTTATTTTTCAGGGCTTCCTTCTGAACTCTCCCCAGCTATTGAGGAAGAAGAATCAAAGACTGGCCTAGATGTTATGCCTAATATTTCCGACATGCTGCTGCGCAAACTACGGGTCCACAAGAGTCTCCCTGGAAGGTAAAATTAGAGTGTGGTGAAGACACTACTGTGTGGCTCTTCTGTTGGATTCTAAGTGGGACACAGAGGAGCACTAGTCTTGATTCTTAACCCCTGAAGGGCCAAAGTTCAGTGTTCTAGGAAGGGATAATGCATCCAAAACAAAAAGAATCATGGAAGGGTATTTTCAACTCAAAGAGCAGGTTCATAGGTGGGAACAGCCTCTGAGGGCATGAGAGTCACAGGAAGCTTGTGGTGGCAGAGGATAGGCTATGGGCTTTGGGCCAGGAGACATGGGCTTCAGTCCCAGTTACCCCAGTTAGCTGTGACTGGGATCGGGTAGGTCTGATATCTGCATAGATAAAGATGTGGGACATTTGGAACCCCGTGATGAAGGAGCAGTTTGGAGCATAAAATGAGAAGAGAGAGGACTACTGAGCAATAAACAGGGTGGGTGGGTGCCTTCAGGTGAGGTCTCCAGCCAAGCCCACCAACCTGGAGACTAAACAGTGGGGGAGGGAGAAAGCCATTGGGGAGCAACCAGGCATAACAAAGCTCTCAGATTTAGGGGTATGTGTGAAAGAACAAATTTTGCCCAGTGGGTGTGACATGTGCAAATACCTTGGGTAATCATCTAAAAGTATTGTCATCATGGCACTACTCAGAGGGACTTAGTGCCTAGGCCAATATCAGGAAAAGTGCTAAAAACAAGTGAGAAGCAGGCTGCATTCCATGGTTTGCCTGGTAGAAGGCAGTGAAGGGGCATGCAGGCAGGAATCCAAGGAGAGGCACCCTCAGCATGCATGTTTGCATGCTATGTCTCTTTCTGTGTTTGTGACAACTCAGGAGAAAAGGAAGATTTTGCTTTGTCTGTCTCAAAGTGACACACTGGCAAGTGACAGAGTAAGGGATCAAACTCAAGTGGGCTGATTCCTGACCATTGCACCGGGGCCTGTCAAAAGTACCAAAACAGACATCAGCGCTCTTCAGTCTGCAAGGAGCAGAGTTGGTCAGGAGTGCAGTTGGCTTATTTCTCATCAGTAAAGTTGAAAATAATTGGTTTGATTATGGAATGCCCCAAGCTCCTCCAAGGGAAAGCCAGTGAGCAGATAAATCTAGCTTCCCTGAGTAAGTAAATAGCTACCAGCTACAAACCACATGCCCAGGCAGAGCCTGCAAAGACTTCATAGTCCATGAATGTGACCAGCTTCTGAAGTGTGTGGTCTGGGCTCTTAGACTGAGATCAATGTAGCCATCATGCATTGTTTAAACAGCCTCATTGTCTATCTCCAACCTCCCTGCCCCAACCACAAAGCTACTTCCCCCTCTCCTAGTGTCAGAAGAGGCTCTTTCCAGCTGGGCCCTTGTTCAGAGCTTGGGGTAGATGGGCACAACTGTTGTGTAAGATTTGTCATCCAACAAAAGGAGCCAGAGCTTCAGGATTCTTCCCCCAGCAGAAATATGGGAAGATTATACTTGAATTTTCATATGAGGAAGAATGTGGTTTCATGTCCTGTGTGGACTGTGGGAATTAGGATTAGACCACATCAAGGGGAGGTGGGGCCATAAGGTCAGTAAGCTGAACAGGTTCAGTAGAAAAAGCAGATCTAAAATCCAAATTAGGGACATGGCCTGGGTTGGTTAACAAGAGTCCAAAGTGGAAATGCCACTGCGTGAGGTAGCCCTAGGTCAAACACTAATGGGAGCCATAAGCAGGCATGTAATCAACATGTGTCCATTGAGTGTCTATTCCGTGCTAGACATTAGAATGACCAAGCACAGTCCCTGCTCTCATACATTCACATCCTAGGTGGGGAGGCAAATAACATTATCTAAGTAACTGAATGAATGATTTGAAATAAAGTTGCTGGAAAGACCATAAAATGGGGGCCCATGGAGTAACATGAGTGTGAAACATTGGGTGGCTGGGGAGTCAAGGAAGGCCTCTGTGATTGAGGTAATAACTAATTTGAGACAAAAGCCATCCATGCAAAGATCTCGGTGAAGAAATTTCCAGATTTCCAGAGAGAAGAATAGTGATTTCCGCAAATGGTGAAACTATACAGCCACGTACAGAAGAGTCGAGTTGGAGCCCTGCCTCACACAATGTGCACAAATTCGCTCAAAGTGGATTGGAGTCCTAAATCTAGGAGAAAATGGTATGAAACTCTTAGAAGAAAAAAATACAAAGAAATCTTGGGTTAGTTCATGTTTTTTTTTTTTTTTAATATCCCTAGGAAACAAGTGACAAGATAAAAAATTAATGATACTTCCTTAAAATTAAAAAAAAGTTCATGCTGCCATCCAAAAAAAAAATTGAAAGGCAACTTACAGAATGGGAGAAAATATTTGCAAAACATTTGTCTGAAAAGGGACTTATAACTCAAAAATAAAAAGATGAGTAACCAATTTTTCAAAACGAGCAGATTTAAATAGACATGTCTTCAAAAAAGATACATAAGGTGTCACATGAACAGATGCTGTTCTTTTGAAGGCCCCGGGCTCCTAGCTGCCTATGCTGGTTTATAAGGCATAGCTCTCTGTGCCAGGAAACTAACTGTATCATGTGGCTTCTCTCTGAGTCCTCAGAGTTTTCAATATATATTTTTAAAGGTGAGTGTGCAAAAAATCAGAATGTCAGTCACTGAGATAGAAAAACAAGTTTGGTTAATAATTTATGAAAATCTGTAAATTTCACATAATATCCAAACCCAGGAGTCAGAGGCAAACTCAGTGTGTGCTGTATATGCCAGTTGAGTTTATGTTGGCCTCAGAAGACAGAGCCTGTGAGTGGGTGGGTGTGGTTGGGACAAGAATCATAAGCAAAAAACATCTCTGCCACTGTTTATCCCATGTTCTGTGCTCTGCTGACTTGATGGCCATGGGGTCTTGTTGCCTCATCCTGACAGGAAGGCTCCCACAGTCCCTCCCCAGGGGTGAGAATCAGCCCCTTGCAGAGAGGGCTGACCCCTACCTTTGCTCTCGGGGTCCCTCCACACCCATCAAAGGAAGGAAGCTATGTTTCCTGAAAAGCTGATCGATGGCATGCTCTGTTGCCAAGTCCTGTGACGCTGGCAGGACCCCTCCCGGTCTCCCCACCCTAGCACAGGAAAGGCCCTGTGCATTATTTATGTTGTCTGAGTTTCGCACAGGGTGGCTTTAGCTACCAGGGAGAGTGGGTGTGCCGATGGAGAAACTGCTTACTGTCAGGGAGTCCCAGCTGTGGGGACTGTATGCAACCAGGAGCCTCTCACCAGGACACCTCCATTCCCTTGAGACGTTCTTGCCTGCTTTCTGATTCCAGGCATCAGAGATCCCCTCTGTGGGGGAGAGCTCTGGCCACTCTCCCCTACTGTTTATTTTCTGGTCCACTTGCATCTTCATCGCAGCCTTCAGAGATAGGAGGAGGGTCCAGAAAAACTACAGTAGCAACTCAGACATGGACAGTTTAGAAAGTACTTATCACAGGTATTTTCTTATTCCTCACAGCAAGCTTGTGAGTTAATGGCAATAGCTAACATTTCCTGAGTGCCTACTGAGTGTGGGTTCCATGTATTTGTGCACATACACACATAGATATACACATGTACGTATGCTTCTTATAAGACTTCCAAGGTGTAACAGATGATGATGGTCCCATTTTACAGATGGGCAAGTGGGGGCTTAAGAGAGTAGATAATTTGTCCAAAGTTGTGGACAGTATTGTCCAGAGTTGCAGTATAGTATTGGCACTGTAAGAGTCAATGTCTCGCAGATGGCAGAGTACACAGAAAGGGGACACTGCATCTTTTCTGACCATCTCTGCTTATTCCATTCCTGGAAACACGTGGTCTGCTGGTCATTCAAAATCACCTTCTGGTTTATTTAATAGGTTGAATAAAGTTCAGTTGTGTGTTTTTTTCTCTTTCACAGCGCTCCTCCACTCACCGAAAAGGAAGTTGAGGTAAGTGACTCAAGTGCTTTCTGAAATTTAGTACCTGTACTTGACTGAGCTTATTCAAAACATTCCTTCCTCCAGCCTCTAGCCCTGACATTTTTACACAAAAACAAGAAAGAGGGCCTGTGGTATAATGTGGACGTTTGTGACCAACCCCTATAAACTGCTGAGATCCCTACTCTCACCTCAGTTAGTGGAAGATTTTGACAAATTTGGTCAGAGGAGAGAAGGTAGTTGGAAGTTCCATGTTTATGTTCTTTAAATGTACGGCTTAGGTACACAAAGTCAGCTGGGAGTCTGGAACTGCATCAGACTTTTTTCAATATTATTGAAAGATAGATTTCAAATTTTAAACTTTGGGTTAGAAAGTGGCTTGACTTGCCTTCTGACAAGACAAGCCAGCTCAGCTGAGGCAAGAGGCTGCTGTCAGCACCCCGCTATCCCGGATTTACCCATGACTCCCCTTGGGGCCTCCTTATCCCAGTGGGCTTATGAACAAGCTGAGAGGAATTTGGTATCACTCTGGTGAAGGGGTGGGACAAAAAGAGTATATCAGAGTTGAGACATTAGAACTGATATGGACCCAGTAAGCAGAGGAAGACAGACCGTATGAAGTACCCCCCACCAATAGTAACAGTCACCTTGTACATGAGCACTGTACTTGCCACTCATAACACTCCTAGCCATCCTTTCTGCTTATCCTCCCAGCAGCTCTGAGAAACAGATTACACAGGAATTAGAACAGGAGAGAAAACTGATTAAATAACTTACCCAGATCCGGTTCTTAACAAAACCAAGATTTGGATCTGAGTGTTCCCATTGAATTCAGGACTCTTTATGTAATGCTGCCCTGAGGGAAGCATTCATAGGGTTGACCAAGGCCTGGGTAGAACAGAAAATCCCCATCACTGGACTGTGAACTCAAAGCTCTTCCACTGACAATTGTGAAGAGATGGGCTGTGGGCAGACCCTGTTTTCAGAGGCCCACAGACGTAATCAGCTAGCACCAGGTGGAAGTCAAATAGGCCTTGGAATCAGTCCAAGGTTAACTCCTATGTCACCTTGAACTTAATCTCTCTGGTCTTGGTCTCTTTACCCATCACATGGATATAACACTTCTTGCCTCAGAGGGTTGTTGCTGGAGACCATTGTTTCCTTCCTGTGGGAAGTCCACCTATTTCTCCTCTCCAGTAATTTCCTATTATTCCAGGAAATCCATGTCTGATCAATAACATCTTTTAAAAATTTGTTGATGTGGGCTGCATTTTTGGCATGAATTATTTATTCCAGAAAGCTTATCCTAACAGAATTGTACCTAGCCTTATTTAATCTCCTTAAAGCTGCAATTGATGTAGGCTTTGGAATGCTCAGGCTAGATGCTGGTTGAAATTTGCTTTATGTCAACAATGCTTAATCTCAAATGGGCTTTCTTTAAATACAGTGTTTTTATGCAAAATCTCCAAAACCCTTCAAGTAATAAATCCAAACTGCTTACACGATCAGCGGTACTGGCCGGAGTTTGCCTAAACCCAAATACAGGATGTTATTTTCTTAAAGTTCAGGGGAGAGTGAAATGTTATTCTCTTAATGGTTTTCAGTAAAATACATCTGGTCTTTCTGGTCCTGGGGAGGACCTAGCATGGACCTCAGGTTACTGTTTTACCATTGCTTGTGTGGCTTATTGTGAGGAGGACTTTGGCGACTGGCCCCAGAGGCTGTTGCAAAATGCTTCTGTAAGAAGCACACCTGCAGCCTTGTTCCCTGCAATAACTCCTTCTAGCACCTCTCCCACACTCTTGTTCCCAACAGAACGTGTTTGTACAACTATCCTTGGCCTTTAGAAATGACAGCTACACCCTGGAGTCTAGAATTAACCAGGCTGAAAGGGAACGCAACATGACAGAGGAGAACACGGAGAAGGAACTGGAAAACTTCAAAGCTTCCATTACGGTAATCATGGAGCCTGACGTGAAGAATCCTTGGAGGATAGACTGTCTCCAAGGGCCATGTTGGGTGTCATGCTTCTCTGTCAGGTACCAAGTAGGGTCTCCTGAAATTAAACATTGAGCCAAGACTGAAAACTCTTCTTTAGCTGGGAGGAACTGAGGCAGAGATCCTGAAGGCCTGGTTACTGCAGGCTGTGGGCGAGACCTCTGAGCCCTGGGAGCACCTCAGGAAGGGACTGGGTGGCCTGGATGTGACTTCTTTCAGGTCAGCCAGGTGTAGAGTGTTCACACTGGGCTTGTCCAATCCCCAGCAGAAGCTGTGGTCTGGGCCCTGCAGAGGCAACTTCTCTTGGCCAGGATGGGGCCCAGAGGTTCTCTCACGAGAAGCAGGTCCTGGCTTGGCATGTGTCTTAGCCTGGGCTGCTGTAACAAAGCACCATAGACTGAGTGACTTAAACAACAAAGATTTATTTCTCACTGTTCTGGAAGTCTAAGACCAAGGTGCCAGCATGGTTAGGTTCTGGTAAGGGTCCTCTTCAGGCTGCAGACTGCTATCTTTCCATTATATCTTGACATAGTGGGTGAAGGGCAACAGAATTTGCTGGGTCCCTTTCATAAGGGCACTAATCCCATTCATGAGGGCTCCACCCTTGTGACTTGATCACCTTCTAAAGGCCCCACTTTCCTATCACATTGGGAGTTAGTATTCCAGTACATAATTTGGGGGAGACACAAACATTCAGTCTGTCACATGGTTTGATGACCTCAGATGATGTTCCTTCTCACTCCCCAGTCCTCAGCTTCACTCTGGCATCACTGTGAGCACCGGGAGACCTACCAGAAGCTGCTGGAGGATATCGCTGTCCTTCACCGCCTGGCTGCCCGCCTTTCCAGCCGTGCTGAGATGGTGGGGGCTGTCCGCCAGGTGAGCCTCACCAGTCCCCCAGCCTTGCCAACTGGCTCTGCTCTCCTGAGTTAAGTAGAACAATAACTTACGCAGCAACAACTGCACATACCACTTAGTGATGGCTTCCTCTGGGCCAGCATCCTGTGTACATGACTGGGACAGTATTCAGAGAACGAGAGGCAGAACAGTAAAGGTTCTCACTAAACCTCAAGGTTTAGCACTTCCTGGGAAAAAGCTTCTGTGACAATATGTGTTTGGGGACCAAACATTCCTCTCTGGCTCCCCTGGACTTGTTCAGGCTCTTGTCTTTCCTTTCTGCTCTCCCTCCTGCCAGTCCCACTCCTTTCAGTCCCATCTCCTCTCCTGTCCTGACTATGTTACTTCCTTACTTTAAGATGGCTCCCTTACTACCTTTCTTGGAGATTTCTAACGTACGTTGGCATAGCCAAGGCTTTGAGAAGTCCTGTGCTGAAGAATACTATTTAACTTTACCTAAGTATTTTCCAAATGTGTTTGGCTGAAGAATCCCCCCTATTCCCCCCCGCCAAATATCTAGTCAGCTCCCATAGAAATAGTATGCCTTACATACTATTGTAAGCAAAATGTGCCTTACAAAAAACTATTCTGTTTCATTTAATCTAGCTAGCAACCCTGTAAAGTTAATATCCTCTTCCCCAGATGAAGACTCAGAGCCTTGGAAAAGAAATAGCACTGTGAATGACAGAGCTGGCATGCAGGCCCAGGCCTGGCACATCCTGGACCACTCTGAAGTCCTCAAGCTCACAGAGTACCGCCCTGGTCCAGCAGGGTGTGATGAGATCACACTGCCTGGTTTCTAAACCCAGCTCCACCTTGCATTTGCTGTGTGACCTGGGACTGGGTACTGAGCTCTGTAAGCTTCAGCTTCTTCAACCATGACATAAGGATGATCATGGTGTCTGCTGTGTAGGGCTATACACATTGTTATCACGGCTCTGTTACCACAGATGCTCTGCACTGGCTGTGGGGGAGGGTGTTCCTGGGGCACAGCCCTGACACGTTCCTGTGAAATGAAAGAAGTCCATTCTTCATTGGGGGGCACAGCTGGGCTGTCCCACCCTGTGCCCTTGAGGGGAGGACACCTGACTCAGCAGTGTCACCCAGGAAGTCACTCCAGCTGGGAGTGGAGAGTGGCTGATCTCAGCCCCACACGGCTGTGGGGACCTTTTCCAGGGAAGTCACTGGACATGTTCTTCTGTGGCCAGGCAGGGCCTGAGCTAGGCCCTCTGAGGAATACAAGGCGGGTACAAGCAAAGCCATTCTCTTTGTAGACAGCTTTCCCAAACGTGCATCTCAGCCCATGGGCTGCTCTCTCCATCTTCACCCTTACCCCGAAATGGCTCCCTCGCCCAGGCCTCTGAGTCTCAGGCTTCTGCGTCTCAGGCCTCAGCTTCCTCTCTTCCCCTGGACTTATTCAGGCTCTTGTCTTTCTCTTCTGCTCTCCCTACTGCTAGTCTCACTCCCTCAGTCCCATCTCCTCTTGTGTCCTGACTATGTTACTCCCTTACTTTAAGACATCCAGTGGTTCCCCTTTCTCAAGATAAGCTCATATTCCCTTGTCCAGCATTTGAGGTCCTGCACAGACCAGTCCTAACTTACTTTTTCTTCTATGAATAAATCAATCTGATTGCTGATTCCTATATAAGTAGGGTGATCTGCACAGTCTGGGTTTGCCAGATGGCCCTGATTTGTATCTATTGTCCCAGAATAATGCAATAGCATCCCTTTCACTCTCCAGAGGACGCCAGTCTGAAATCCTCACCCCGTAGAAGCCCTGTGCTTTTCTGACTCTGGATTCCTCTTGAAGCTGCCTGGCCTGAATGCTCTTTGTCTCTCCTGCCCAGGTCTGGATGCTGCCCAACCCTGCTTCTATTTCATTTCAGCTCCATGAAGCCTTGCTGGACCCTTCCTCCTCTCACCTCCTCAGCACTGTGGCTGTTGTTTCCTCATTTTCCCTGAACACAGGTGGCTGAGACAAGTGCCTAGTGTACTCACACTTTCCTTCCCTGCAGGAAAAGCGCATGTCAAAAGCCACAGAGGTGATGATGCAGTATGTGGAGAACCTGAAGAGGACATATGAGAAGGACCATGCAGAGCTCATGGAGTTTAAAAAGCTTGCAAATCAGAACTCAAGCCGCACCTGTGGCCCCTCTGGTAAGGACCTAGGTTTGCACCCCATCTTGGCCCTGCAATACGGACCCAAATAGCTCCTGGCTAGGGTCAACACTATCAGGGTAGCCCTACACCTTGTTTTGAGTCAAGCAAGGTTCCCTATCCCTGCCCAGTGCAGCAGTTGCTCCTATAGGCCTGGCCGTCAAGAACTAGAAAACATGGCTCAGCACCTGTAGGGCACCGGCCACATACACTGGGGATGGCAGGTTCGAACCCAGCCCAGGCCTGCCAAACAACAATAACAACTATAACAAAAAAAACAGTCGAACATTGTGGTGGGCACCTGTAGTCTCAGCTACTGGGGAAGCTGAGGCAAGAGAATTGCTTAAGCCCAAGAGTTTGAGATTGCTGTGAGCTATGATGCCATGGCACTCTCCTGAGGGCTACACAGTGATACTCTGTCGCAACAAACAAACAAAAACTAGAAAACATAAGCAACCTCAAAGTGACCTCCTACCTCACGTCACAATGAACCAGAGTGACTAAGCATAGACACAAAGCCCACAGGCTGCAAGGTCTCACTCTGCTTTGTAAGAGTAACCCCATACCCTGTGAGTCTTGGTGGATTAGAACCCCATTTTAAAGTGCACATTCTCAGAAAGCCCAAATTTAGGGATCCAACCAAGGATTTATTTTTATTTATTTACTTATTTCTGGGACAGTGTCTCACTTTGTCACCCTTGGTGGAGTGCTTTGATGTCACAGATCACAGCAACCTCAAACTCTTGGGCTTAAGCAATTCTCCTGCCTCAGCCTCCCAAGTAGCTAGAATTATAGGTGCCTGCTGTGCCATGCAGCTGTTTTTAGAGACGAGGTCTCACTCTGGCTGAGGCTCAGGCTGGTCTCAAACCTGTGGGCTCAGGCATTTCACCCTCTTCTGCCTCCCAGAGTGCTAGGATTACAGGCATTGCGCCAACACCTGGCCCCAACCAAGGATTTAAATCAAGAAACTGACATAATCATGTTTGTAGGTTAAGGAGGCTCCTGCTAATCGTGGTGTGGCAATTATAGTACCCGGCAACTAGAGAGAGGGAACGCCATGAATCTGGGCAGGGAGTTGTAGTGGGAGTCTGGCTGAAGGAGATATTATTGAGATAGACTCTCACTTAAGACAAATGTTTTAAAGAAATACACTTTTTTATATGTCCTATGCAAATTGCTATAGGAGCACAGAGGAGGGACCACCTGATTCTGCTGGAGGGGGTTGAGGAAGGCTTCACAGAGAGATGGTCTCAGTCAGTGTTTTAAAGTAAAAGTAGGAGTTTTCTAGCCAAGGGGGGGACATCTATCCTGGGTAGAGGAAACAGCAGAGACAAAGGTGTGGAGGTTGGGGCTGAGAAGAAGATGAAACCAATAGTTTGTGGTTGCAGAATGTTGCAGTGACAGGCTGAAGGTGAGATTTGTGGGTCACATTGCAGCCCTCCAGGCAATGAAGAGTCGTTAGAAAGTTTACTATGCATGATACCATCAGATTTTATTTTTAGATTCCTCTGACTTCAGTGGATGATGTATTAGAGGTGCACAAGTCAAAGTAAAGGGAGATGAGTTAGGAGGCTCTTGCTCAGTGCAGGAAGGAGATGATGGTACCTTGGACCACATCTCTCCTTGAAAACTGCTAGGGTTTGGCCTCTGGCTGATGAGGATGGCTAGGAGAAAACAGACATTTTAGCGACAGGAATCCCTGTGGAATGCAAACATCCGTGTTACCAAGAACAGGAGGAGAGAAAGTATAACAGATGGGAAACCTTTATAAACAGGAGGTTTCACAAGTTTCCTGGGGAATATCAGTGACACTTCCCAGAGTCCAAAGGCAGCGTACACATGCTCCAGACTGTCCGCCTTGGATCTCAGCAGCAAGGATCCTGACCCACACAGGCATCTGGCCCTCTGACAAGCCGTTCTCCGTCAGTGTTGGAAGTTGGAGACGTTGCCACCAAAGAAATCCTAATGCACGGACTCTCATATTACTTCCCTCCAAAGCTCAAGGTTTCCTTTGAACCGCTTTACCCAAGATTTATGGGGTGAGCAGGTACCCACGAGTCTCATTCATTCGTTCTGCAGACATTTATTGAGTACCTTTGGTGTACACCATATGGTTCTGGAATACACCTAAAGGAAAGGACACAAAGGCGCTCTCAATTTGGGGGGTAGTTGGAGCAGAGCAGCCAATGCTATGAGAGAATAAAGCAGGCTTTCAAGGGGAGCAGAGTCCTGTGTTCATTCTGGAGGGTGAGAAAATACAACAGGAGAGGTCTTTGTAGCTGAGTCTTGAATAACGAATAAATGTTTTTTGGATATTTGTTTCCACTCCAGTCGTTTTTCCAAGATACACCTCAGCTTGGGCTGGTGCAGAGGGATCAGCACCTACCCAGCAGGTGTGTCTATGAGATACTCTATGATGATTCTCTAATAGTGTTGGTGTCCGACGCCTTTACGTGACTTCTGGAAATCTTTGTCTATGAGGAATGTGTCTATAGACATGGAAATCTAGGCCTGAGACGTTGAAGATTATAGTGAAATAAAATATCCTTGATTTCAAAATTGGCACTCCACATGAAAGAAATCCATTTTTTTTCTGAATATGAAACATACCATTGTCTGCATTTTAAATTATTTCCTAAAGATACATTTCTAGAAGTATACATACTAGTTTAGGGGAAAGAAATATTTATAAGGCTCTAAAATTATTTTCAGGTACCTCATTGATGTGTTCATTTAACGGGTTATAATAATGTCCAGCTCATTGTGCCATCGACATCATTCTTGTTCATTCTTTTAAAAAATACATATGCCTTTGGTAAGCCAAAATTATGTTGTATTTCATGCTTTTAATTCATATATCTTGGCCTTTCAAAGTGTTTATTAAGAATTTGTTATTTCCACTTTTGCAAAATTTCTAATTATGACCTTTAATGGTCAACTTGCAAGGTTGATACCTGCATTTTATTTATATGAATTCTTTATATATAAAGAATGTTTTCTGGTTCTGGTATTTGGGATGACTAGGAAATCTGAAAATTTTTTGACCACAAATATTCAGGAATTTCTGCTGGGTTAAAAAAAAAAAAAGCAAACATAAATTTGAAAGAATAGCTGAGTTTACAAGAA
Organism: Galagoides demidoff; assembly: GCA_963574575.1. Taxonomy (NCBI): domain Eukaryota; kingdom Metazoa; phylum Chordata; class Mammalia; order Primates; family Galagidae; genus Galagoides; species Galagoides demidoff. Next base: position 30,134 of record CAUYQV010124827.1, read on the forward strand.
AAGAAAGTTGAAATACCCAGATACAAGAAAAGAAAAGAGAACTGAAACCCAGCTGACCCTGCAGCTTCATTGGGGACAAGTGTTTGCCTCGGTTATCTGGAGGCTAATTTCCTGCACTCACACATGATCTCAGACAAGGCCTTGAACACCCACGGCAGAGAATTGACACTGAGATTCCCACAAAAAGTTCAGACTTTCAGAGAATTGTACCTTTGGATAAAATTTGGGCAAGGAAAAAAATAGTCCCCAGCCAGCAGAGAAGCAAAAAAGTAAGTTGGTCTGTTTCACCCTGGGCTCTCGTAGGAAAAAAAAACTTTTTCCTTCCTCATAGGAGAAGTACATGCCTAAAGTGACAGTAATGATGATGCAATTTGTGGAAAATCTGACAAGAATAGTAACATGGCATCTGAAGGAATACTGTCGGAAACAGACACTCTGGAGAGAGACACACCCGGCACCCGGGGCAGGCAGGACTTCTCCAATCAAGCCTCTCTGCAGATGAGTTCACAAGATATAAAATGATAAAATATCCAAAAAAAAAATTCTGCATGAACAAAAAAATCATCAGATACAAGAGGATTATATCAGAAAACTTCAGAAAATAAAATATAATAATGTTTTTTAAGCTGTTGAGGCATAAAAGGATGGATCAAAAACATAAGAGTGAAAGAATATAGTTATCAACAAAAGAATAAAATGGAACTCCTTGAAGTAAGGAATAGAGTGATAGAAATTAAGGACTTAGGCTTGGCACCTGTAGCTCAAGCAGCTAAGGCACCAGCCACATACACATAGAGCTGGTGGGTTCGATCCAGCCTGGGCCTGCCAAACAACAATGACAACTACAACCAAAAAAGAAAACAAAATAGCTGGGTGTTGTGGCGGGCACCTGTAGTCCCAGCTACTTGGGAGGCTGAGGCAAGAGAATCACTTAATCCCAGGAGTTGAAGGTTGCTGTGAGCTATGATGTCATGGCACTCTACCCAGGGTGACAGCTTGAGGCTCTGTCTCAAAAAAAAAAAAATTTAAGAAGTTAGTAGTTAAGGTGTGGTGGTTACTATGGTTGAAGCTATTCCTCAGTATTCCAGATCTCCTTCTGGTCACATTTCCCTATCCTTTTGAAGTCACAAGGCAAGGCTATGAGACTTGCTTTGGTGAATGACATGTGAATAGAAGGACATGGGTTACATTGGAGCTGAGGCCTTTAATAACTTATGTGCAATTTGTCCTATTTCACTGCTCCAAAATATTACACGTTCCATTAACCTGAGTCCTAAGTGAGGAAATGCAAAGCAGAGCCTATTGCCAACTCAGAAGTAAATGGAAGCCCTGACTTCAGCAGAGAAGCAAACAATGTGTCCATGTAATGAAAACCACTTATACCCCTCAAATAAAAGGAAGTAAATGGACGTGTAATAGAAGCAGGAATTCTTTGTTGATATAAGCCACCATATTTTAGGGTCATTATTGTAGCATAACCTAGATTATCCTGATTGATACAACATTTAAACCAGATTAGGCATAGTTGGAAAAGTTAACTGGAAGATTTGAGGAAGTTACCCAAAATATAGTTCAGAAGGATAATTTGATTAAAATATGAAAAAAGCATTATGAGATAGGGGATATAGAGTATAGAATGAGGAATTCCCAAATATATTTATTGGTATTAGGTGGTCCTTGAGGCTGAGGAGAGAAAATGTATGAAGAAAGAATGGCTGAGGATTTTTCAGAACTCAAGAAATTCCTGAATGATTGGATTTAGAACAGCGGTTCTCAAACTGTAGGTTGCAACCCACAGGAACTGTATTAAAGGGTTGGGGCATTAGGAGGGTTGAGAACCACTGATTTAGAAAGTACAGTGAATTCTAAGTAGGAGGAATAAAAACACATCCCTGAGAAATAGCAGAACAGCAAAGACAAAATGAAGATCTTAAAAGTAACCAGAGAGAGAAGATTATTAGCAAAAGAATGACAATTCTCAATAATAGTACCAGAAGACAACTGAGTTACCTCTTCAAAGAGCTGAGAGAAAATAACTGACAATCCAGAGATAACACAAAGAGCTAAACCCCCATGCAAGATTGAGGATTGGGTAAAGACATTTGGAGGCAACAATTGAGAAAGTTTAGCTCCCAGAGACCCTTGCTGAAAAAACGTCCTAAGGATGTATCTATGGAAGTAGGAAACTGAGCTCAAAAGAAAGAAGTAGGATGCAAGAAGGAATGATGATCAAAGACATCTGTAAATGTGTGGGTAAATCTAAGTAATCATTCTCTATAGAAAACAGCAATCATAATGAATAGTTTATGAATACAAAACAACAAGGTAATTAAGATGGGGGGTTATGGTTTTAAGGTTTATTTTGGAAAAGAATAGAGATCTTGTTTAAATTTAAAGTCAGTATGTAAAGGAGATACATTAAAAATTAGGAATTGAGACTCGGCACTCATAGCATAGTGGTTACAGCACCAGCCACATACACCTACACTGAGGCTGCTGGGTTCGAACCCAGCCTAGGCCTGCTAAAAACAATGGCAACTGTAACAAAAAATAGCTGGGTGTTATGGCGGGTGCCTGTAGTCCCAGCTACTTGGGAGGCTGAGGCAAGAGAATTGCTTAAGCCCAAGAGTTTGCCGTGAGTTTGCTGTGATGCCATGGCACTCTACTGAGGGCAACATAATGAGACTCTGTCTCAAAAATAAATAATAAATAAATAAAAATTAGAATATATAATTCTCTAACCGACATGTGAGGTGAGAGAAGGAGTAGAAAAAAAAAATCATTGAGTAAAGTCAAGTGAATAGAAAATATAAAATAAGATGGTGGAAATAAACACAAGTATATTAAAATCGCTTATTTCACAAATAACTGGTTAATAGAGAACCTGAGATTAGATTATGAGAAAAAGGACAGCTATGTGCTTCTCAAGAGACCCACAAGAAATATACAGATATGAAGGAGAGACAGATATCACAGGCTAGATAATATTGGCCAAACTGAACTGAGCTTACAAATATATTCCTCTGCAGGTACTCAGATGTTTCCTGGTGGCACCATTATCCAGGTGTGATGCTAAACATTACATGAATTAAATCATTTAATGCTTGTAGTAAGGACAACAAATTCCTGGGGTGTTAGCTTCCCTCATTCTGAATCATTTTGTAGGTGCCATATTGAGCCTACTTTTGTCAATAAGTGTTCTTTCTTTACCAGCAGCACGCCCTCTTTGCTCATAGTTTCTCTGACTCTTCATCCTTGGCTGAGCATGAAATGACCTAATCAGCCTTGATATTGCTATGAATTTTCATACACTACCCAGGGCATTACCCAGAAATCATGTAGTGATGTCAGGTGAAGATCAGAGGTCCAAGCCTACAGTGCCCAGTAGAGTAAGAATAAAGGTTTTGTCCAAGAGAGCCTCCACTCTGCTCCACGACTGCCTCAGAGGGTGAAGTTCCAATCTCAATGTCCCCATCACCCAGCCTGTGGGCCAGTTCTGGACCATAGATATCTTGGTTTAGTTTCTGTCTGCCTATGTCCTGCCAGAGCCTAGTCTGAAACTTAACTGAGTTCTTTTCTCTGTTCCCTCCTACTGCAGAAGACGGGGTCCCTCGCACGGCACGATCCATGTCCCTCACGTTGGGAAAGGTATGCACACTCAAGGACTACCAAGGCTCCCAGGAGAGTATGACAGAATTTTCCATGGTCATCCAAGCGGTTCTTCATTCTTGGATCCATGAGTGCCCAGACTGTCTCAACAGGGGTTTCCCTTCAGTGTCCCACACTCACTACCTCAGCCTCTGACATCTTACTTTTCTTGCACGGTTTCCCTGGCTACACATTTCTTAAACAAATGTGAAATGATCTTAAGCTATAGGCAGGTTTTTTTTTGTTTTGTTTTGTTTTTGAGACAGAGTCTCATACTCTGTGCCCTGGGTAGAGTGCTGTGGTGTCCCTGGAGCTCACAGCAACCTCAAAGTCTTGTCCTCAAGCTATCCTCTTGCCTCAGCCTCCTGAGTAGCTGGGACTACAGGCACTCACTACAGTACCCAGGTAGTTTTTCAACTTTGAGTAGAGATGATGTCTTGCTCTTGCTCAAGCTGATCTCAAACTCCTGAGGTCGAGCAAGCCACCTGCCTCAGCTTCCCAGAGTGCTAGGATTACAGGCATGAGCTGCCATGCCCAGCCTATGGGCAGTTTTTATACACTAAGGCATTACCCAGAGACGGGAAGGGGGAGCTGTCATTTCCATCCTGTATCCCCAGGATCCATTAATCTAAAGTAGGAACATTTTGAAAGGTCATTCACCACCAACAGAAAATTTGGGTCAACTTTGGCCACTCCCTCCACACCAATTCCCAGTCCCATCACTATCACAAAGCCAAAATATCCAGTGAATGTCATTACAGTATTAGAAATTAGAAGGCTGTTTCTCAGCCCTTTTGAACTGTGGCTACTGTTACCACTAAGACAATGAGCCTGGTCACTTCCTTTCCTACAGAATATGCCCCGCCGGAGGGTCAGTGTTGCTGTGGTTCCCAAGTTTAATGCCCTGAACCTGCCTGGCCAAACTCCCAGCTCATCACCCATCCCCTCCTTACCTGCCTTGGTGAGTATGGTGATGCCTGCCTCCCAGCACTGTTCTACCTCCCCTCACACTCACTACTACGGGGTGATCAAATGGGAGCCGGGTCAACAAGGAGAGGCCATTCCCAGCACAGAAATTGACAGTCTCAGAAAGCTCAATACAGACCAAGCCACATGGTATTCGGCTGCCCTGAGAAGTCTCAGTGCCCTCTGGGATGGTGTTGGCAGCTCAGAGAGTATTCCTTAAAAAAGATAATTTTTCATGCTTAAGCCACAATTCTCCAACATGGTTATAATTGTTTTTCCACTCTGTGGCAAGTTTAAGTAGCTGAAATTTGTAAAGTACAACAAGTGGTTAGAACTAAGCTTTGAACCCCCTGAATAATCCATTAATATCCTGCCTTGGTTCACTGTAGCATTGTTTATAACAATGAAAAACTGAAACCAACCCCATGGCCACTATTATGAGATTAGTTAAACAAATTATGGATATCACTGGAAGGGGTTTCTACAGAACAGAATTATCCATAATTTATTATGAATAAAAAATGATTTAAGTCGCAAAACTACTATATAAACAGTATAATTCTGTTCCGTAAAAGTGTTTCTGTGGCTAGGCATAGAAAATTCTGGAAGAAAATACGTGAAACTATTTATAATGGTTATCTCTGATTAACGGTAAAGAAAATAATGGTTATTTTCTTCCTGATGCTTTCTTTGTATTTCTATAGTAAGAACGTATTAGTAATAACCAGAGGAAAAAATACATTTCAGTTTTTTTTTTTATTAAACAAAGACAGTTCCTATATAACAAAATCTTTTCTACATTCCAAGCCTTTGTGTATCTGGGTAATTCTATCTAAAACTTTTCCAATTCTGTCTCCAATGGGTTTCTCTATTCCCTGTGTATGACCAGCACTACTCTGTAAGGAAACAATTTGATTGCATAAGCAATTGGTCAGGTAGATTCAAGCTCTATGTGTTGTGTTAATAGGTAGCACTCATCTCTTCCTGCTTCAAGCATTTCATCTACAAAATCAACCTAAATTTTCAAATTACCCACTAAAACAAAGCAACCTGGGGGTGGGGGAGGAAATTGTTTTAAGGAGATTGGAGAGGGCTGGTTAGTGTGTTTTAACAGACTTATTTCCCATACTCCATCTAAATGCATAAACAGTTCTAAATATGCATTCCTTTAGAGTAGGGGCCACACATTAAAATCATGCAGGGTACTTTTACAACAGTCTATACATCAGAACTTCTTAAGAACCTCCCTCAGGCAACAGTAAGGTGCAGCCAGAATTGAGAACCATTGCTTAAACCAAAACTATTGCCACGAAACAATGTGGAAACCCTGGAGAATTTGTTCTAAAGAAATTTCTGATGGCTTGAGCTTTCAGTAATGACAGGAATCTTCTAAGAATTATTCTTGGAGCTGCAGCTCTTGGGATGAGGATGGGCTCCTGTGAATCTATCCCAGAAGACTCAGTACCATGTATGGTAGGAGGCCCGCTGATGTCAGTTGCAGTCGGTAAACGGGACAGAGAGAAACTAATGGCTCCCCTCCAGAATGGAGCCTCAAAATGTAAACTCTTCTCTTGGCTCAAGGAGACTTAGAAGAAGAGAAGGAAAAGGAGCAAGTTGCCCATCCCCCCAGAGGGAAAGAACATTGAGGAAAGGAGGGCAGGAAGGGCCCTAGGGAAAAGGCCAGGCCTTTTGAAAGATTGGAAGACAGAGGATGGGGAGGAGGGAAAGAGGAGGAACAGCAACCCCTCCTCAAATCATCCAAGACCAGGGGCTCTGGCTTCTTCCTCCTGTAACTCATCCTCAGTTCTCTGTCTTGTTTTCCATTCAGTCGGAAGCACCCAATGGGAAAGGCAACCTACCTGTTACTTCAGCACTGCCTGCACTTTTGGAAAAGTAAGTTTGTCAGTTTTCCTCTTAACTTTGGTGATCTCTAAGGAAAATGTCCCCCTTCCTCCCATCTTCATCCCCTAAATGCGACAGAAAGTAAATTAAATCCTGAGAGGGACTCTGAGACCCACTAATACTTCAGATTCAGTTTACAAAATTCTTGGACCAGGAAGATACTATGGCTGAGGCCACATGTACCCAATCTAGAGGAGTCCAGAGTAAACGGAGGCTTCTCTGTTGGTTGGGCTATACATAAGAAAGCCCCAGCTGAAGGGGACTTAAATAGTAAGTCTAGGGGTAAGGCTGCTGTGAGGGTGGCACAGGAGGTCTCTCTACGACCTCTCTGCCTCTGGCCACTTCATATGTTGACTTCATCATCAGGCTTGTAGCAAATGGCTGCTAGTGCCAGATATCCTCTCAAGACAAGAAAAGGTCTAGAGGAAGAAAGGGACTATTTCTTCCCATATTTCTTTCTCAGGAATCAACCCAGAGGCCTTTCACCAATTTTCCCTCTTATCTCATTGGCAAATCTGAAACATATTCCCTTTCTAACAGGCTTTGGGAATGAGATTGTCATTATGGGCTTAAACTATCCCTAAAGTTGAGGAGAGAGTCAGCTTATGCAGAAATTTCCTGAACAAAATCATGTTGCTGTTAGGAACTAGGAGGGAAGGTGAGTATTGGCAGCGAACAGCATCTGCTCTGCCCAACTTTTCTAGGCATCCATGCAATTTGCAGATCTTTTCATCCTGAGCAAGGCAGGCTATTTCTGTGCACTCAAGGAGTTTATAACTTACTTTTCAAATTCTTTCATTTGCTTGCTGAAAGACATCTGGATTGCAGCTGCCACCTCTCAGAACTTTCCATTTGTGTCTGTCCTCACTTGATAGAACATATACCTTCTTCCTCCTCCTTTGCCTTGAGATGGCGTTAATCTTTCATTTTTCATTATTAGAAAAGTTTTGCTGGACCTGGCAGGGAATGTGTATGTTGGGCCCTCTTTAAGTACATCCAAGATCTCAAGCTCCCCACCTCCACACTCAGCCTGTTTTCCTCACCTCTCATTAGGCAACCACCAATTTATCACTTAGTGATCTGTCCATGTTAGTCTTGTTTGCCCAGCATTTTCTCCCTTTGCCACCTCACCCCCCTAAGCTTATAGATCCTCCATATTAAAGAGGGTGGGGCACTTGCCTGGCTTGCTCTCTTCCTCCCCTTTTCTCTCCCCCTTCTTTCCTTCCCTTCCTCCTCTCCCTGCCCCATAACTACAGTTAAATGATAAAGCAGTGACTAATTAGCAACCATGTGGGAGCAACCAAGGTTGCAGAATCTTACCAGGTCCTTAGAGTTATAGTCCCTAGCCCATGATCTTTGAATTTCTCCAGAAATGGTCACTTGATGCTCTGAGAAACTTACTAAAATTCTCCCTGTGAACCCTCTCTTTGGGTGCACCAATCCCCACTTCAGAGGACCCCTAACAAGACCCCATTTCCTGTACAGCCAGTCACAGCAGAGGATCTATCTTCCTACTCTACCCAACAAACTGTAATCATGACAGATCAGGGTCTAAGCTCTGTAGCACTAGTGCCAAACCAGCTGAGAGCTTCTGCCTGAGACAGTGGGGTTATCAAGGACATGAGTAGCCTTGGTGGAAGAAACTGAGGCACAAAATTGGGGATAGCAGGCATCAGCCCCAAATTTGGAATGTCAACTAGTGAGGATCAATGGTGGCATTATCTTTCTATGGTTTTAGAACCTAGTGATAGAGGGAAAGAGTGAGGATCAAGGCAAGTCAAGAGGTTCCCAGGATGGTGTCAGCAGCTCCCTTGCAGGGCTGACCAGAAAGCCTGCCATTGCCATGCCTGTGGTTGACGTGCTGTTGGGAAAACACCATATGAGAATGGTGGCAAAGAGGGGAGGGAGTAATTGGAGGAGGAAGGATTCAGATCAAACCACAACCTCTCCCTCTGATTTCTAAAAAATGCTAAGCTAAGTAATTTCTGTCTGAAATCAAAAAATTGGAGACATTGTGTGGATTCCCCAAATACTAACAATGAGACAATTTAGAAGTGAAGATGAATTCACGTCTTCTGTTCCATGCACAGTCAATTCTAGCTGCCCTATCCATATTACTAAAGAGAAATAATGCATTATACTTTTAAAAAAATTTTTTTGTAGAGATGATGTCTGGCTATTGCTCACTCTGGTCTCAAACTCCTAACCTCAAGCACTCCTCCCACTTTAGCCTCCTAAAATGCTAGGATTACAGGCATGAGTCATAGAGCCTGGTCATAATGTGTTATAATTTAATATACAGTGCTTTCTAGATTGTTCTATTCAGTTTCTATTTCTATTAGTTAGAATGATTTCACATTTCTTAAACACACAGTGACTAAGCAGAACAACACTGGCTAAGCACAGGGTGAGAAGATCAAATAGCCTTTGGTTAGTTCACAAACAAATACCTAAGAGTTGACTGTACTGCCCAGTGTGACTTGAGAGAATTCTGAGCCTGGCTCTTGCAGGTAATTTGATAATGAACTAATTTTCACTCAACAAAGGTCTAGGAACCTATAGATTTAAAGAAACATATCAATGGAGAGTGATACTTAGTCTGAAAGACAAAATGGGACACAAAGCTCAAGTGCAGTTCCACAAATAGGAAGCACTATATAATTGCAGTCTTTTATTCTTTTATTCCTTTGACAATTAGTCACCAAGGGCCAAGCACATGGAATGAGCTCAAGGAAGTCATTACTGGGAAAGACAGATAGCCTATCATAATACAACATGATGAGTGATTTTTTTTTTTTGAGACAGAGTCTCACTCTGTCACCCTAGGTTGAGTGCCATGGCATCATAGCTCACAGCTACTTCAAACTCCTGGGCTCGAGCAATCCTCTGGCTTTAGCCTTCTGAGTAGCTGGGACTACAGGCAACTGCCACAACACTCAGTTAGTTTTTCTAAGTAGAGATAGGATCTCACTCTTGCTCAGGCTGGTCTCAAACTCCTAAGCTCAAGGAATCTACCTGCCTTGGCCTCCCAATTACAGGCCTGAGACACCTGCCCAACCTTTTTTTTTTTTTTTTTTTTTTTAGCTAATCAGGCCCAAATGAGGTTCAAACTTGCTGCTCCTAGTATAGTGGGGGTTGGAGGCAGAGCGCACTAACTGATGTCTAGCTTACAGGCAAACAAGTTGCTAAGGAAACAACACACAAGAAAATAAGAACCTAATCCAGTTTTAGTATAAGGTTATAGGGTCGGGGGAAGAGGAGGCTAAAAAATTGTTTCTGTTAGGAATCTACTTTTAAAATGAACCCTAAAGTTTATGTAATTAGGAGGCAAACAGGAGGCTAGCAACATTCTAGGCTCTTAGGCAACAAAGCAGGGAGTATGCAAGGAATGGGGTGGTGATGGCAATGATGAGCTTGGTAATTATTATTTACTGCACACTCACTTTATGCCAACTGCTTTACTAATCGAATTAAGAATCTCATGTAATCCTCACAATAAGCCCATGAGATGGGTCTATTACTAATATCCCTGTTTTATAGATAAGGAAACAAAAACTCAGAGAAATTGTCACTTGCCTGAGGTCACACAGTTAGTAGACAGCAGAGCTTATGCTCTTAACCTTTAAATAGACCCTTCAACTGGAAAAACAGAAAGAAGCTCTGTGTGGCTATGAAGAGGAGGATGGATTTAAGAACTATTTTCTAAGGAGGCTGGTGGAGTGATGTGGGAGACAAGGTGTGGGTGGAACCATTCATTGAGGGGGTCATAGCAGAGCCAGGATGTGGATGGTGCACAGGGTTAGTTTTATTAAAGGGGCCGTTATACAAGTGTATCACAGAGAAATTTTAATTACAGTTTCTAAAATAACCACTTTTCTACACTTTTGAAGCAGCCAGGAAAATTTGCTTAAATATTTTATATATTACATTTGTACAGTAAGCAACTCCCTTTTGCTGTCAGTACTCTGGAGTGAATTATCCTCCAGTAAACTTCTAGCAGACCCCGAATATTTGCACAACCGGGAGTAAGGAAGGTTTTCGAGCTTGGGTTCCCTGGGCTGGGCTTGTCAGAGAGAGCATCGGCAGTGGGGGTGACTTAGAAACATCACTGAGCCCAAGAAGGTAAGATATGACCTCTAGAAAGGATGGTGATCACTTTCAAATTTATCTGCCATGTGGAAAAAATTGAATGTAAATACACCTTGACTCAACCGCCCTGCATATTCCTGAAAGCTGAGCACAATGACAAATACTTTTGACCTGATGGATGTGTGACAATAATGAAGCTCTTCTTAGTGAATTATCCTAGAAAGAAAGCACATAGGGTTTCAGGCTAGGAACAGATGCCAAGATGTGTGCTTATTTGGCCCAGAAATCCCTGGGGTGGCACAGGCTGTGCTCAGCTCCTGTGTACGGCCATGAATAGAGATTCCTTTAGCCCAACCCAAACACTGGGTTCTCAGGAAGAGCCATTTACAGAGAAGACCTGCCCAGTTTACAAGATTCACAGGCAGGGACTAGGTGGGCTGTAGTGAAATTGATGCAACTCACCAAATAATTAATGCATCTACTGTGTGCCAGGCACCACTGTGACCCCCACACAGTCTCTCCCCCATGGTAACAGTCATATGTGGAGGGATGGGCAGGTATCTGAAATATAACAACGCCCTCTCCATGACCCACACAGTAGTGGAGGTGCAGTGGGAGAATAGAGGAGAGAGATCAACTTCAACCGGAGTACATGGGAGGAGGGAGAAGATCAGCAGACGCTTCACAGAGGAGAAAGTATTTGAACTGAGTCTTAAAGATGCACAGGGAGAGGCTTCCAAGAAGCTGGAGAAGATATTTAGGGGGAACTATAAGTTCAGTCTGGGGGGTCAGAAGAGAACAACAAACATTTTACTGTGGTGTATCTCCCACTTCCCAGCCTCCCTTGGCCATATTGAACAAAGCCCTCCCAGCCTTCTCACACTCTAAACAAGCAGCCTTGAAAAGAAGGGTAGCTTTGTAAGCAATGGTCCAGCCTGAGGGAGGGAATGGCTTCACTTAGCAGGTGCTTTGGAACCCCCACCACCACTCAGAGCTCCAGAAAAGACTTCTATGGAAAGATAACATTCAGAGAGACCTGGAAAGTGCATCTTGCCATGAAATTAAAAGACCAAGACAGATAAGAGCCCCAGCACCAATAACGTGAGTTTAGACAAGTCATTTAATCAATCTGATCTTGGTTTCTCATCTGCTAAATGGGATCATACCCCATATGGGTGGTGGGGAGCGTACTCAAAGGCATGGATGGGTGTCAGACTGCAGAGGGTCAAATTGGAGCTCACCACACCCCAGTTATATTTAACCTTTCTGGGCCTTGGTTTCCTCACAAGTCAAACTGAGAACAATAATACTTTAAGTCTTAAGCTCTGGTAGCTCTTCTAACCATTGGGAAGATCAAGTGAGATGTAGGTGAAGGCCTCAGAGAGGAGCTGAAATGGACAGAAGAGCCATGTGTAGAAGATTCTGGGAGATGAAATTCCTGGCTCTCCTAGGGAAAAGTTTCGGCCTCTAGACAGCAGTGACCCAAGGAGAGTGAAAGTTTCATTAATGGTCACTTGCTCAGCAAAACTCTGAGGTGCACGAGTACAGCACACAATAGACACACCTGAGAAATTTACCAAACCAATTTAAATCAGTTCACATCTGAAGTTCCTCTGACTCTGAAGTGTCATGGTAATATAGAAAACAAATTTTTCCTTAAGGATTTAAAAAATAGCCTGATTTACCAGCTTGGATATTTCATAAATCAGGTTTAGACGAAGCTGAGATTGCTCTCAAAATTTACTAGTCAATTTATTACAGAGCAGTAACAATAACAAATATAATTTGTTAAGTATTCTGTTTCAGAAAGTTGCCTGACATTTAATCCAACCCTACCACCGCCAGGTTTAAATCATTATACTATTTCCACCTTACAGCCAAGGAGTCTGAAATTCAGGAAGGTTAAGTGGTTTGTATCTGTTGGAGTTGGCATTTGAATCCAAGTTTGCATCGGGTGGGTTCTCTTCCTCGGCACTACACTGTCCTTGTATATGTTTAACATGTTAAGGTACCACTAAGGTTGACAGCTGTGAGTAAATTAAAAGTCTGATACCAATGTTTTATTTCTAGTATAGAAAAAAAAAAAAAAGACTCACTTTCCCTGTCCTTGGCCATAGCTGTGTTTTCTCCTCTGGCTTTGGTCATTTGGATAAATAGGAAACTGCACATTGGGCCAGTGCATATTCTAAAGTCACATGGAAGGGAGCAGGTAATGTCATCTGCAAGAGGAGAAATGTTATGAGTAGCTGGTATTTTTAGAGTATTATCTTTCTTGTTCACAATGGGTTTCGGTTTCCAGCCTGATGAAATGTAAATTTTTCAAGATCTGAGGGAAACTAAGAGATGGGACATTGATGCCAAGAATGAGGAGAAGATACCAGGCTCCCTCATAAACCCGTCCGAGAGGTCGAGGAGCTGGCAGCTGTGATGTCTCAGAGTCCTGGCTGGAAAGCTCTGCTCACAGTTTTGCCTTGTTTGGGGGTTCCTCCATGACAACATGACTCCTGTTGGGATTCTGGATGCCTAGGTGGGCTGCAGGCTTCCTGGGGAAGGCACGGCCATTGGGACACTTCCTTTACACTGGTAATCCACCCTCAGATGAGCTCCCGGCACTGCCCAGCCATCCTACCATGATTTTCTAGTATGTTTGTTTTCCTGCCTTCCTCCATGACTTCCCTCACACGTTCCTCAGCCCCTCAACTTTTCACTCTCAGCATATGACCTCACCTTCCACTTTGCAGAAAAATTTAAGTTATTGTCCAGACAGGACCCTTCTCTTCCTTCACCAGATGCCCAGCCTGCTGTTTTCATCCTCCTCTTCCCTTGGTTAATGCAAGGAGGGGTTTCTCCACCTTTCAAGGGCCTGTCCCTGCTCCTCTTTTCAGAGACTGCTCCTTTGGTCATGCCTTCCTTTCCTCCCCTCTGCTGGATCATTTCTATCCACCACCAGGTGTGTTTCCTCTCTCAGCCCTCTTCCTCACCGTGCCCTCCTCCTGGGGTTCCTCTACACCTCTTTCTAGTCCAGTATCTGCGTCCTTCTTTACCAGCACGGTTCCCACTGGGCTTTGGATCCCCCTTCATTAAGACTCCCCCTGACCTCCATATTATCCAATCTAGGAGCTGGTTTATACCCCTCTGTCTTAGACTCGCAGAAGTGTGTGACACAGTTATGCTCTCCCTGACACACTCTCCTCTCCTGGTTTCCCTCCACCCTCTCTGGCTGCTACTTCTCAGCTGCCTCTGTAGGTCCCTTCCTTTCCACCTGAGCCAGGCGTGGAGATAGTTGATATCCCAGGTCATCTTCTTGTCTTTCCTCATTTATCTCATTAGGCAGTCTTACCCATTCCCCTGGATTTTAATAGCATCTATATTCTGATGACAGCAAATTAGTATCTCCAGTCTGGAGCCCTTCTCTGACTCACTGTGGTGTATCCAACTCTACTCAATATCTCCACTTGGATAGCTCACAGCCATCAGAAGTCTGTCCTTCTCCTTAGTTAAGTCCTGCCACTGCCTCTTGCAGTTCCTCAACTATCCCAGAACCTTCCATGTCTCAGAGTCTCTACACAACCTCTATTCTCCACCTGAGATGTTCTTCCCTTGGCTGTTGAGATGTTGACTCCTCTTCTTTCAGGTCTGAGGTTCAATTTCAACATCTTAGAGACTTTTTCTGACCGTTCACTCTAAACACACTCTCTCCTTTTAATTTTCTGTTACTGATTGGAATGTCTTTCTTTCATAAAAGTTATAATTGGAAGTTAATTATGCGTTTTTCTTTCCTTTTTGAGGGCTTCCTCTTCTCCTAAAGTTTATGTTGGCAAAAACCACATCTTTATTTTTTAACATGCCCCTGGCACATTGCAGTGTGCCATGACTTAGTTGTACTCAGTAGATATTTGAAAGAGTGAACTCATCAGACTAAGATGGACTCCAGGACCAGAATGACCATGTGTGTGCCCACTCACAGCACCTCCTGGAATGAGGAGAAAGGTGGATTTGGGAGCATGAGA
>CAUYQV010124829.1:0-11341 GCA_963574575.1 Galagoides demidoff
GGGCGCCTGTGGTCCCAGCTACTTGGGAGGCTGAGGCAGGAGACTCGCTTGAGCCCAGGAGTTGGAGGTTGCTATGAGCTGTGATGCCATAGCACTCTACCCAGGAGGATAGCTTGAGGCTCCGTCTCAAAAAAATAAAAAATAGAAAGGTATACCAGTAGGCAGAAGACCTAGTCTCTGCTTTTGATATTTAATAGCTGGTAACCTCAGGCAGATTACTTAATTTCCTGACCATTTATTTCCTCATACACTAGTGGGAAGGAAAAAGTCAAAATCACCATTTTATAAATACTAGAATTTTCTTGTCATTGTTTTACTTTTTTGCAGAAGACCATATAACGTAGTGTTAAGAGCATGGGTTTGAGGGTCAGCAGCTCTTCTAGCTGTGAAACTAGGCACAGTACTTTATCTATCTTGCCTGAGTCACTAATTCTTTATATACCTCTTTTTAGAGCTGTATGAGTACAAATTAGCTGATACTTGCAAAGCACTCTGCACTGTGGTAGGCAATAGTTATTTGTTCAATATTACCTTACTTTTTCAATTCTAAAATGTCATTGAGTTAAATAAAAGCTTTTCTAAGAGAAAAAAAGAAACAGCACCTCACTAATTGTATACATAGGTAAGAAGGAACCTGATTAAGTGACATTAAATATGGAAGAAATATGTACATAAGAATCTATGAAATATGCTAGTAAGTGTACCAAAGTGAAAAATCACAACTGTTTTGAGACAGAGTCTCAAGCTGTCACCCTGGGTAGAGTGCCCTGCTGTAACAGCTCACAACAACCTCAAACTCTTGGGCTTAAGCAATTCGCTTGCCTCAGCCTCCCAAGTAGCTGGGACTACAGGCACCTGCCACAACGCCCGGCTATTTTCTTGTTGCCGTTGTCACTGCTGTTTAGCTGGCCAGGCTGGGTTTGAACCCACCAGCCTGGGTGTATGGGGCCGGCACCCAATCCACTGAGCTGCGGGTGCCACCCAAAATCACAACTATTTTACTGAAAAAGATGGGAATGAATTTCCTTTTGGCTAGGTCACCTGAGGTGGGAACATAATAAGATGCCTTTAGTAAGTGTGATTATTATTTGACTTGGACAAGTTTAGTTTACCAATAGCTATATGCGGTACAAATGACAAGGTACATTAAACTCTAAACTATCAGGTCTTCATTTGCATTCACACAGAAAGTTTTAGTAAATGTCAGCAATAGGCCAATGAATAAAGCTTAATTCAAAATTTTAAACTGTACCTATGTGTACATCAAGTGCTGCTGATGACTTATCCGTGGTGGGATCACTGATGAGAAGTACTTTGATACCATTGGCCAGCTCTAGCCCACGGTATTCTCGCTTGTCTTCAGGAGATTTAATAATGTGATTTCCTATTCTCTTGATAGCTGGATTATTCATTTTGCTGTAAGTCTTTTTTTGGAAACTGAAAAGAAAGAATTAATGGTTTATGACTGGTATTTTTTAAAAGACAAAAATAACATTAAGTAAACCCATAACAACGTTATCATTAGACAATAAAATGCCTGGAGGAAACGTTTTATAGCCTATCTACAGGCTATAGCCTTTTTATAGGCTCTTACCCCTAAGTCCTTTAGAAAAATTCTAACAACATTGTTTTTGTGGAGCCATATTTGTACCGAGAAGAACACACAGAAGGGCATGAGAGATGGGGTGGAGCTGTTGAGTGTGCTGACCTAGAATAGAGTTTTCTTACACATATTTCAGAGGCATCTGTTAGAGTAAGTGAGGTGATAATTATTACTGGGTCAGCCAAAACATTGCTCAACCTGATGATATTTAAAAATAGAGCAGACCTGGAACTCAGGGGTCTGGTATGCATATACTCAGAACATAAGAAACAATACCCGCTGAGGAACAAGCCTGCAAAGTTCTAACACAAGATAAGAGACCTGGGCTGCCCTACAATGGCAACAAAAGGAAATCAAACAAACAATTTGATGGTAAGGACCCCAAGTAGTTTCTATAATTTGCTTTGAGACTTGAATGCCAGCACAGGAGATGTTAAATAAATTCTCTTAAAAGGGCAGCCTTCTTTCTTATCTAGGAAGTCTAGAGTTACGGTAATAGGAAAAGACTACCAACACACAGAATACCATAGGGGTACTGTTGATGTTAGTGAAGGAGTCTCTGAAAATCTAGGGTAGGAAAGTTTTTTGAGAGTAAGGTAGACGTTACTTTTGTTTACACTGAGGGTTGCTTAAGACAAAAACTGAACCTGTTATTATTGGCAGGTTAAAACACCACTCAGATAAAGCCCAAAAACATATTTGAATCTAAAAAGAAAAAATAAGCCTGTGCTTATGACCTGGAAGAAAAAAGTAGATCTGACTATTCCTTAAAGATTGATAGATATTAAGATTTAAAGGCAAATAACATGGGGCTATAATAGGCACACAATTATATTAAGTATTTTTTATGTTAAAAACCTCCAGAGATTGGGCGGTGCCTGTGGCTCAGTGAGTAGGGCGCCAGCCCCACATACAGAGAGTGGTGAGTTCAAACCCAGCCCCAGCCAAACTACAACAAAAAAATAGCTGGGTATTGTGGCGGATGCCTGTGGTCCTGGCTACTCGGGAGGCTGAGGCAAGAGAATTGCTTAATCCCAGGAGTTGGAGGTTGCTGTGAGCTGTGATGCCAAAGCACTCTACCAAGGGCGACAAAATGAGACTCTGTCTCTAAAAAAAAGTAAACCTCCAGAGATTAAGAGAGAGAAAAGTCTACTTTGCAGGGCCAGGTGCAGTGGCTCACACCTGTAATCCCATCACTTGGGAGGCCTAGGTTGGTGGATTGCCTGAGCTCACAGGTTCAAGACCAGCCTAAGCCAGAGTGAGACTTCATCTCTAAAAATAGCCGGGAGTTGTGGTGGGCACCTGTCATCACAACTAGTTGGGAGGCTGAAGCAAGAGAATCTCTTAAACTCAAGAGTTGGAGGTTGTTGTGAGCTGTGATATCACAGCACTCTGCCAAGGGCTACAAAGCGAGACTGTCTCAGAAAAAAAAAAAGTTTACTTTGCTTGTACTAGAATACCTTCTTCTCTGAAATCATCTACAGCTATTCTTCTAATCTGAATAACAACTGGTAAACCAAAGAGGTTTGCTACTATTAGTACTATCCCCTAGGTCTTCTTTTGAAGGTAGAATATTTAGGACTTATTTGTTATTTATTTATTTTTGAATATTTAGGATTTTAAAGATCAGTATTATATGTCATACCCATACTAAACATATAATATTGTTCCTTTTCTCTCTCTCTTTTTTTTTTTACTTTGGGCTTGAGTAATCCTCTTGCCTCAGCCTCCTGAGTAGCTGAACAAACACTACAGGAGTGTGTCACCTCAGCTAGTTTCTCTATTTTCAGTAGAGACAGTCTTGCTCTTGCCCAGGCTTGTCTTGAACTCCTGAGCTCAAGCAATCCACCCACCCAGACTCCAAGAGCGCTGGGATTACAGGCATGAGCCACCTCACTCGGCCTGATTTTTAAATATCACACACTGATTTACACAGATAGTACTCATGGTCTTGCTTTGTTTATAGTAAAAATAATTGCTTGAAAAACAAAGCATAAAATACTAACATTTGGGGGCGATGAGGCCTCCATTGGAAAATTCAAAAGCAATTTTCAAGTGACAAGTCATTAATTCTTTTCTACATCATTAACCTTAAGCCATTTAGGTTCAATGGCAAAGAAATGAAAATATCTAAGTGTAAAGTCTAAATAATGGTTTTGTGGTTAAAAATAAATAATAATTCTCAGCATGACAGGAAATGGCCTATTTAAGACTCCAAAGAGGGCCACAGGCACCTCTGATAGCAGTCCTGGTTAAGGTATTTCCCAAGGGACAGTCAATATTTAGACTACATCAAAAGCCTTCAGCATGTATACAGTTTGTTTCAAAAACCTTAAGTTTAATATAAATTCCCATTAAAAAAATGACTCCCAATTCAGTAACAATATAATGCTAAATAAGCCATGAGGCATCCATCCTCCATTAAGAGCCCCAGCAAACAGGACAGCATTAAAAGGCTGCAGGAACGGCTCGGCATCTATGGCTCAAGTGGCTAAGGCGCCAGCCACATACACCTAAGGTGGTGGGTTCAAATCCAGCCCAGGCCCGCCAAACAACAATGACAGCTGCAACCAAAAAATAGCCGGGCATTGTGGCAGGCCCCTGTGGTCCCAGCTACTTGGGACGCTGAGGCAGGAGACTCGCTTGAGCCCAGGAGTTGGAGGTTGCTGTGAGCTGTGATGCTATCGCACTCTAACCAGGGGGACAGCTTGAGGCTCAGTCTCAAAAAAAAAAAAAAAAGGCTGCAGGAAGAACTCAATGGGCACCAAAAAGAATGCCTAAACTCTCCCTTCAGCAAGGCTCTACTAGGAGGAGGAAGGGAGTTGGGCTTCCAGTGACAACTGATTCCACCAGGTGGGAGCAAAAGTGAAAGGCTATTTTGGTTCAGCTGCCACTGTTTATAACCAACTCCTTCCGCAGTGTGTCCCCCTGCTAGTTTGATTTAGGGACATCAAGGATTACAAATTATTAAAGTATAATGATGATGATGAAGCACTAAAACTTGTGTCCAAACTACAACTGCAGTAAGGAGACGAAATATAGTTCATGTTAGTAGTATAAACTTCTTGTTCTGCAGGAGGTTAAAAACTCTATTATATAGGTAACCACCTCAACTAAAGACTACATTCTGGACTTGTTTAGGGTTTCAACTTCCCTTGTCTAGATTTTCATTTTCTTAGACAAAATAACAGAGAGTAGGATGTAGATAGACAGAATAGTAAAAGATTGAGAATTCTGACACAGCAAGAACTATTATAAGTTACCAGAGTTCATCACAGGCATGGATATAACTTATTTGGACACTCAAGTTGGTCCTGGTGTGGCTGAAAGTAAAGAGATGAATTTATTCTATAAGTCACAGATAAAAATTAGTTCAGCTACTTTTAGATATTTGTACAAGGGATCAAGAACAGCTATTAATTTCCAAGCTGGCAATGCTCCCAAATCAAAACAATTTCTTGAGGAAGTAAAAGCCTAAAAAATCAATAGCAATATTTTCAAACAAGACCCATTCCCAGCAATCTACAGGCAGACTAGCTTTACCTATAGAGTATCTACCAACACTTCCCACGACAATTTGATTCTTACCTTCAGAGAACTGAAGGAAATGACTGGGAACTGCTCCTCCTCTGATGACTTCATCAACAGATTGCCTGTCTCTGTATTTATACTCACTTGTCTATCCACCTCACTCCCTCATTAGCATAAGTCCTTCAGTAATTTTATTTATTGCCAATGTTCTCCAATAAGCAAGCATTCTGACATTTTAGATGACATACAAGTGCTCACTCAAATAATTTCTAAACATTTATTTGATATTTTTAACCTGTCAAAGTCAGAATTCTAGGAGCAATAAAATTACTTTGAATTTTAGGGATATTATCATACATTGGGAACGTCATTAGGCAGCAAGAACTGTCTGTTTTCAGCATTCTGATAAATGGGAGAAATGATTAGTAACTACAACACACTTTCTAATTTTGTTCAGAATTTAACATGACTATAATCTCAGAAAGTAAAAGCTAAAAGAGTCATTTTTTATTACCTAGTCCTTTGTAGTTCATAGAATGGCAGCACTGGCTCCCTTTGGAGCTTGTTAAAAATGCAAAATACCAGAACCCATCAGGGACCTACTGAGCCATAATCCACATTTAAAAAAAGACCTCCAGGTGGGCTAGTCCCCTCACCTTCCCTATAAGGAAACTGAAGCTCAGGGAGCTTAAATCAGTTGCCCAAGATCCTATCATATAAATTCACAACTCCCAGTCCTATGTCTGGTATCACCCTCCATATCCAAACAAACATTTAAGGAGACTTATTAAGGTCCAGACACTGCACTACGCATGTTGACTACAGAAATAAGTATACCATAGCCCTTATTCTGAAGGAATCCAGGGGAGTGACAGAATCAGAAAGGACAACAGGTCATTATATTTTAAGTGTGATGACAAAGGTGTCCCTGGGGGCACTATAAGAGTAATGAAAGGGGTGTACCTGACCCTGTCTAGGAGGGGAGAGGGGTGAGCAAGAAGCATGCCAAATAAAAGGCAAGGGGAGTACCTGAGCAATTAGAAAAAGAATGAGGACTGTCATGAAAAAACAAGTAGACTGATATTAATTAACTATAATCAGAACCTCCACTTAAAGATCGTGCTTAAGACATGTGAAGTCCTAAATATCAGGACTTTGATTTGCAAAAAACAAATTCCCAAATAGAAAGTCATTTCCATATTCCCTATCCAGAGCAAATTTTATTATGCAAATAATCTTTTATTTAGATGACCTTTTACAGCCTTTTCCTCATATCTCTTTAAGTGTTTCAAAGCCTATGTAACAGTAGATTGGAAAGTTTTACTTTATCTTTCTCTCCCTCCCCTTCCCTAGATCCCTCTCACAAATTAAAGATAGACCCAAGGTGGATCACACCTGTTATCCTAGCACTCTGGGAGGTCGAAGCCAGAGAATCTTCTGAGCTCAGGAGTTCAAGACCAGCCTGAGTAAGAGCAAGACTTCGTCTCTACTAAAAACAGAAAAACTAGGGTATTGTGGCAGTGCCTGTACTCTTAGGTACTTGGGAGGCTGAGGCAAGAGGATCACTTGAGCCCAAAGAGTTTGAAGTTGCTGTGAACAGTAACACCACAGCACTCAATCCCAGGGAAACTGAGCAAGACTCTGCCATAAATAAATAAATAAAATAGAAAAATAAGCCAGGTGTTGTGGTGGTACCTGTTGTCCCAGCTACTACAGAGGCTGAGGCAAGAGGATTGTTCAAACCCAGGAGCGTGAGGTTGTTGTGAGCTAGACTGACATTATGGCACTCTAGTCTGGGCAACAAAACAACAACAACAACAACAACAACAACAATGGGCAGCACTCATAGCTTAGTGGGTAGGGGACTGGCCACATACACCCATGCTGGTGGGTTCGAACCCAGCCCAGGCCAGCTAAATGGCAGTGACAACTGCAACAAAAAAAAATAGCCAGGCACTGTGGCAGGCGTCTGTAGTCCCAGCTACTTGGGAGGCTGAGGCAAGAGAATTACTTAAGCCCAAGAGTTTGAGGTTGCTGTGAGCTGTGATGCCATGGTACTCTACCAGGGGTAAAATGTGAGACTCTATCTCAAAATAAATAAATAAATAAATAAAAATAGACTCAGATTTAGAAATAACCTACAAACCTAAAAAATTGTGTGATCATCCTAATAATGAATTATCAATCAAAGCCTCCCTTGTACAGAATCCAGCCACCCACTCTCAAAACTATAAGTGAAAACCAAGGCCTATGGCACTGTACATGAAGAGAAGCAGCCCAGAAAGAAAATGCCTGGAATCAGAATCTCACCAGAAAACTTAGCAGTTACCCCATTGAAGGCAGAAGTAAACAAAGATGCCAAGGTAGTGCTGGGATGAGCCCTAGGATGCCTCAATATATTAACTGTACTTAAGACTACATATTTCCAAGTACTATTCATTAATGTTACTTGAACTAAAAAAACATGTCTCAGAGGGGGCAGCACCTGTGGCTCAAAGGAATAGGGGGCCGGCCCCATATACTGGAGGTGAATTATTTAAGCCCAGAGTTTGAGGTTCAAGCCCAGCCCCAGCCAAAAACGGAAAAAAAAAAAAAAACCCCAAAAAACCATGTCTCAGAGAACCAGCTACCTATGGCTCTACAGAAGTGGTTCTTAACCTTCGTAATGCTGTGGCCCTTTAATACAGATCCTGTGGGTCACAACCACAGGTTAAGAACCACTGCTCTACAGTTATAGGGACAGGTATACCTCACTTCGTACACAAGTGAGATTGTAAAGTTGTGTATAAAATAAAATCCTGTCAGGTCAATCTTACTGACCAGGAGAGCAGTTCTAACTCCTTGTCCTAGACCTCTTGAAAGAAGTTTATGATCAAGCAATGAACCTTAAAATGAACTAAGGTGGTGGCAATGTAAAAGAATCCTACAGCAATATTGCTTTAGAGATAAATGCTTTTGCATATTTTGTTTTAGTTCTGGTACACATAGATCAATGATTAATTCCAAAAGTAACTTTTTAAGGTTTACACAAACAAAACCTCCATTTCATACCTCTTGCCACATAGTGAACTATAGAAAAAGGAAAAAAATCATAAAATAATCATAAAAAATCATAAAAACATAGAAAGTTTCTTACAGATGTAGCTTAAGGACCAAAGGTGTCTCACAAGCATCCAACTTCCACATGAAGTTTTCAGGCTGTTACTTAATGTGGGATAGATGCCACTATACAAAACCAATCCTAAAAATCATTCCCTTTATCTTTTAAAAAAGTGTCATATGCTTTATAAATTGCTCATTTAATGTTTCCAATCTATGTGTCTGGTCACAGTAGCTGTTCGTAGTCATCCTCAACCCCAGATGAAAAACAAAAGCTTGGTGGTTTAATGGCTTGCCCAAGGGCGGCCACACAGCTGATATGTGGTAAAGCTGGAACTACAGAAAAGGAAGCGTGGGAAGGGAAGGAGCAGAAGGCGGTACTGAAGGAAATCATATTTAACATATGGCTTTCTTCCAACTGCTGGTTATCATCCTCACAATCCTTTCCGCATCCCATGTATCTTCCCTTACAATCACAAATAACAACCAGGAAACAAAAATTAAACTAGGTCAAAATAAATGCTCTAAGGAAAATTTTCAATTTTTTACTCCTTCCTCTCCATATAAAACAGTAGGAGTGGAGGAGCCTGAAAGTATGCTTCTAATCTGCCAAAGAAGTCCCTGAGCTGAGAATCACTACACATTGTCTATAAAAAGGAAAATATGTGGCAGGATTAAATGTATAGAGGTATAATAAAGAGAGATTGTACAGCACTGTCTTATGTGTGAAAAGGAAAATGAAAATCAGAATCACAGTAGATAGGTTTATTGGTGTATTTTTCAAAAATGTACATTAAATCACATAAAAAGGGAAAAAGGAGAAAAATCATAATCATCTTGATAAATGCAGGAAAGTACTGAAATTCAATAATCATTCATACCTTTTTTTTTTTTAATCAGCAAACTACAATTAAAAGGGAAGAAATTTCTTCATTTTAAAAAGAATATCTAGGCTCAGCACCCGTGGCTCAAGTGGCTAAGGCACCAGCCACATACACCTAAGGTGGCAGGTTCGAATCCAGCCTGGGCTTGCCAAACAACAATGATGGCTGCAACCAAAAAATATCCGGGCGCTGTGGCGGGCGCCTGTGGTCCCAGCTACTTGGGAGGCTGAGGCAGGAGACCTGCTTGAGCCCAGGAGTTGGAGGTTGCTATGAGCTGTGATGCCATAGCACCCTACCCAGGGGGACAGCTTGAAGCTCTGTCTCAAAAAAAAAAAAAAAAAAAAAGAATATCTAGAGGCTGGGTACAGTGCTCAGGCCTGTAATCCTAGCACTCTGGAAGGCTGAGGCAGGTGGACTCCCCTGAGCTCAGAGGTTCAAGACCAGCCTGAGCTAAAAAATGGCTGGGCATTCTGGTGGATGTCTGTAGTCCCAGCTACTCAGGAGGCTGAGGCAGAAGAATTGCTTGAGCCCAAGAGTTTGAGGTTGCTGTGAGCTATGATGGCACAGCGCTCTACCGAGGGCAACGAAGTGAGATTTGGCAGCGCCTATAGTTCAGTGGGTAGGGCGCCAGCCACATGTACCAGGGCTGGTGGGTTTGAACCCAGACCTGGCCTGCTGAAAAAAAAAAAAAAGAAAGAAAGGAAAAAAAACCTAGGCGTTGTGATGGGTGCCTGCAGTCCCAGCTACTCCAGAGGTTGAGACAAGAGAATTGCTTAAGCCCAAGAGTCTGAGGTTGCTGTGAGCTATGATGCCACAGCACTGTACCGAGGGCAACAGAATAAAACTCTGTCTCAAAAAACAAAACAAAACAAACAAACAAAAAAGAATATCTATAAAAGGTGTACCAATTACCCATATTCAATAGTGAAATCATGTAAATACCCCAAATGCCCCATGAACAGTATGCTACTACCACTTCTATTCAACACTATTGGACTGGTAGTTCTTTTTTTTTTGTGAGACAGGGTTTCAAGCTGTTGCCCTGGGTACAGTGTTGTAGCATCATAGCTCACAGCAGCGAGGAATTATTGCAAGTGCCTGTAGTCCCAGCTACTCAGGAGGCTAAGGTAAGAGAATTGCCTAAACCCAAGAGCTAGAGGTTGCTGTGAGCTGTAACACCGCAGCACTCTACCAAGGGTAACAAAATGAGACACTCTCTCCCTAAAAAAAAAAAAAATAGCCAGGCGTTGTGGTGGGCACCTGTAGTCCCGAGTTACTCAGGAGCCTGAGGCAAGAAGATGGCTTAAGTCCAAGAATTTGAGGTTGCTGCATACTATGACACCATGGCACTTGACCCAGGGCGACAAAAACTCAAAACAAAAACAAAAGGTTTTAGATTTCTATTTTTTTCAGATTTTGGAATATTTGTATTATACTTACCAACTGAGCATCTCCTTTGAGCATAAAATTGGTGATCAAAGAGTTTGAAATTTTGAAGCATTTTGGATTTTGAATTTTCAGATTAGCGATGCTCAACCTGTATTTGTATAGAGGGGTGTATCTCCACTTGAGGGCTTAGTTTCACTCATTTGTACACCCTGGTTCTGACTGAAAAGAATCTGCCCATTTCAGATACTGCTAGTTCAGCAACCTAACGTGGACTCTTGCCTTAGTATGATTCTTACATTACACACTGATCCACTGACCACTTTCAGACCATATTTAATAATTATCTTCCTTCACTTTTATCATATGACCTGTCTGCTGCTCAGACCCTAGATACTATTTGTTTCGGTGTTTTGTTTTGTTTTTTTCTTTTGACTAGGTAAGGTCTCACTCTATTGCCCAGGCTGGAGGGTGGTGGCCCGATAGTTCACTGCAGCCTCAAACTCCTAGGTTCAAGCAATCCTCCCATTTTAGGCTCCCAAGTCACTGGGATTATAGGCTTCAGTCACTGTGCTCAGCTCTGGATACTATGTGACTGATCTGGTCATACCAGACTTTTGGGGATCATCTAGTTGTTTTGCTCTGGTTTGGAGACGGGGTCTCATTATGTTGCCCAGGCTGGACTCAAAATCCTAGACTCAAGCAATCCTCCCACCTCAGCCTCCCAAGTATCTGGGACTAGGTACATACCATGGGAGGTGCCTCACCTAGTTTTGCCAATTAAGAAACAGGTGTGCAATGTACACATGGGTTCATTAAATTAACAGGGGCAACTATG
>CAUYQV010124830.1:0-11762 GCA_963574575.1 Galagoides demidoff
AAAAAGCCTGGTTTTTCTCAATACGCCTTTAAAGGTTTTTAAATTGTTTCATATCTGGTCAAGTTGAGATTTTTAAGAACTTCATTTTTAATTTGTAATAAAAGTTTACAACTTGATTTTTTCAAAAAAGTCAACAAACTGAAAGCACCTGTTAATAAAGTTCTTAAATAATAAAAAAAAAAAAAGAAAACGTGTTAGGACACTTAGCAAAGTCACCAAAGTGACTATAGAATATAAGTAAAACAGCAAACTTCCTGTTGTAAATAACAGTCAGTTAGAAAACACCAGGGAGGAGATCCCGTTAACACCAACAAGACAAACCAGCCGGAAATAAACGAGACACACTGTGTTCAGGGCAGCACGACGGCCATACAGCACTGTGATGGCGACCGCATGTCACTGCACATTTGCCCAAACCCACAGGATGCTCGGTGCAGGGAGGGAGTGGCCCCAAGGGAGCCACGGACCTAAGGTGGTGAGGGGTCAGCGTGGACCCAACTCTGTGACGGCCGCACCACTGGGGTGGGAGACAAAGGGGCTCGGGACTCTCTGCACTCTCCACTCACTTCTGCTGTGAACCTAAAGGGAAACGAACTCACAGGACCTCTATCTAGGAAACATTTAACTCTACTGGGAGGTATTAAAAGATTCGAACAAAGTAGCTTGTTCTTGCCGGATGAAATGAGAAGGGTGGGTGCAGGGCGGGGTGTGGCTGCTGACAAAACACGACCACATGCCTCATCCCTGCACAGGGGCCGAGCTGACCTTCTCTGTGCTGCTCTGATTCCCGTGAGCTGCTGTGAACTGAGCACTAGTGTATTTCTGTAGAGGAGGATCAGATTTTGTGAAGATGTGTGTTCTCTGCAAGATCACCTACACACCTTGTATGAGATCAGAGTCAAACAATAGTAGAATTGTGTCTGACCCTCATAAAATAATTAAAAGTATAGCAAAGAGTCTAGAAATGCATACGTAATCCACACCTGAATACACACGGGACTAGATAATGAGGTATTTACAGCAGTAATGATGGTGACACACACTCACTGAGAGAGCTCAACTCCTCAGCCTTATTTATTTATTTATTTATTTATTTTGTGAGACAGACTCTCACTTTATCGTCCTTGGTAGAGTGCCTTGGCGTCACAGCTCACAGCAACCTCCAACTCTTGGGCTTAAGCAATTCTCTTGCCTCAGCCTCCCAAGTAGCTGGGACTACAGGCACCTGCCACAACGCCTGGCTTTTTTTTTTTGTTGTGGTTGTCATTGTTGTTTAGCTGGCCCAGGCCAGGTTTGAACCTGCCAGCCTTGGTATATGTGGCCAACGCCATAACCGCTGTGCTACGGGTGCAGAGCCCCTAATTTTTTTAAAAGTTCATACTAATATGAGGTACAATTCCGTTACACAGTTTGCTTTCGTAAGGTTAAAGTCCAAATTGTAATGCAAAGTCTAATTGTAATTCCAGTTGTGTCCTTCACCCAGGAGGTGTGCAAAACACTGGTGCAGTGTGCCTGCTAGGTGTGCACTTACCCCCTTGGAATCTCACTGAGTTTTTCTCTCCTGTGAGCACACTGTTGTTAGTCCACTAATTCCAGCGGGGTGCTGAGCACACGGGATGCTTGTTTTTCCATTCTTATGATGCTTTGCTCAATTTTTACCATAACTCTCTATACCAAGAGTAAGTTCAGGTGGATTCAATATGATTTTTTAAAGTATTCTTCAAGTGGGCTTAGTTTTTATAAGTATGAGATGAAACCAAGAATCATAAGGAAAAATGTCAATAAGTCATATTACATCTAAAATTTGTAGAGAGAAAGCACCATAGGCAAATTGAAAAGATAAATAAAAACTCAGAAATTTGTAATACCTATGAGAAGAGCTTTTTTTTTGTAGAGACAGAGTCTCACTTTATCACCCTCGGTAGAGTGCCATGATATCCCACAACTCACAGCAACCTCCAACTCCTGAGTTTAGGTGATTCTCTTGCCTCAGCCTCCTGAGCAGCTGGGACTACAGGCACCAGCCACAATGCCCGGCTATTTTTTTTTTTCTGTTACAGTTTGGCCAGGGCCGGGTTTGAACCCGCCACCCTGGGTATACAGGGCCAGTGCCTTACCCACTGAACCACAGGTGCCGCCCAAGAAGAGCTATTTTAACTTTGCTCAAAAAGCTCTTATAAATTATAATTTTTTTTCCGCAGTTTTCTTTGGCCAGGGCTGGGTTTGAACCCGCCACCTGTGGCATATGGGGCCGACGCCCTACTCCTTTGAGCCACAGGTACCACCAAGGCTCTTATAAATTATTAAGGAAAAAATAATCCCCAAAATGAGCAAAGACAGGCTGGTCTTAGAATAACAAATAATGGTAATTAGTCAGATAAAAATATATCTAATATTACTCGGAATTTAAGAAATGCTAAGAGAATTAAGTTATCATTTTCACTTATCAGATTAGCAAAAATTAAAAAATATGCAGAATCAACTAAGGAACGTGCAGACAGACCATCATTCATTGAACTCTAGTTATCTACCTGGTACAAACTGCGATAGATCCACAAAAACTTAGAGAAAAGATCTCTGAGACCTTGCTAGTGGAAAAAATTCCAAGTTAAAGAATTCTACATATAGTATATAATTTGTGTTTAAAAAAACCAGCAGCTCCCGTCTCATTCATGGGAGGACGGCTGATATGAAAGCACTTGCCTGGGAGGATGTGGAGAAGTCCGGGCCCTCACAGTGCCTCCTCGGACAATAGATACGGAATTACCACAAGACCCGGATTTCCACTTCCGCAGGTCCACACAAAGACAGAAATGCAGGGCCCACCTGCGTCCACAGCGTTACTCACAGTAGCCACAACGTGGACGCAGAGCCAGCTGGACGGATACACAAAACCTGGTCCCTCTACACAACAAAACATTCCTCAGCCTTAAAAAAGAAGGGAATTCTGCCACTGGCCACAACGTGGACGAACTTCAGGGACATCGTGCTGAGTGAAACGAGGCTGTCCCACAGGACAAGTGCTGACTGGTTACCCTGAGTGAAGTCCGCAGAGTGGTCAGACCCACAGAGACAGGGAGGGAGTGGTGGAGACTCAGAGTTTAACAGGGACAGAGTGCAGTTTGGGAAGACGGAGGCTCTGGAGATGGATGGTGGTGACAGCTGCGCAACAGTGTATATGTCCTGGGGGCCGGGGGGTTGCCGAATTACCACAAGGAAGTGAGGTTCGCAGAGACTCTGCCACAGGAAGCTGGTGAGAGGGGTCAGCCACATGCAGGGCATCCGGAAGGGGCAGGACCCCACACTGCAGCAGGGGGCCCAGGGTCGCAGGCAGAGTGGCCAGACAGGAGCTGGGCTGTGCTCCCAGAGCCACGGCAGGTCCCTCTCACTCCTGGGATCGGGAAGTGATCTGCCCCAGCTTCCTTACAGTCAGTCTGAGTGGACAGAGAGGGGAACTAGAGGATGGGGGAGGGGAGGGCTGGGGGCTGTCCTGGCCCAAGATGGCTTTGGCTCCCCAGGCTGGTGTGGCAGAGGGAAGAAGAGGGGACAGACTTGACACACCCCTCAGGACACGGGTCATAGTCACACCTTGGTCTGTGTGTCTGCCCTGAGCGGATGTGGAACCACTCCCACAGACGGCTGAGGCGTGCATGGTGCAGGCCGGGGTGAGTGGAGAGGCCATACTGGGATGTCTAGTGGTCACTTGTGCTCATGATTCTAAACCCACGGGAAAGGTGAAGGCCAGAGGGCCTCTGGAGCTCCTGGTGTGTAAGTGGGGCCCTGCAGGGGTCGCCTACGAGTGAGTAGTGGATTCCTCTGCAGAGGACGGAATTCCTCATTCTGGGGCTGTGCAGTGGGTTGTTTCCTCTAGACACAGGGTCTTTGCCACAAACAGCCTTTTGGAGAACAGGTGCGACTTTAACTCTGCCCCTGTTCCTCCCTGGGCCCAGGATTAAGGATTGCCGTTTCCTCAACTCCATGCAGGGTTCAGCCCCAGCTGGGGACAGAGAGGAAGGTCAGGGTTTGTACCAACAGCCTTGAAGAAAAAATAGCACGATGATCCCTATAGGCTCAGCTCCGCGGGCCAGGGGTGAGTTCTGCTGCTCTGGAGAGAGGCAGATCCCCCAACCTCAGGGCTGGCTTGGTATGGTCTGCCTTTTACCTTTCATGGTCAGGTACCAGGAGCCTCTTCCCATCCAGGATGACCAGTGGTTAGGTCAGGTGACCTGACATTCAGGGCTCGGTGCCACAGCCAAAATGAAGCACCTGATCTTTAAAACATACACTCATGTCTCTAGCCATTGCTCTGCAGTGAGATTGCCACAGCTGGTTCCATGACTAAGGCCCTCAGGCTTCAACTGCACAGCTGCACCAGGGCGCTGTCTGGTAAACAAGGAGCAAGTCTCCAAAGTGGCCTCTGCTTACAGGAGCCCAGGTCCCATGAGGGGGCTGTGAAAGCAGGGACCTTCCGCTAGGACACAGGTCGCCCTCCATGTAGCCCTGAGCCCCCAGCACTCAGAGGTGGGCGGAGGAGGAAGAGCCCACAGAGGAGGCTGGAAAGCGCCAAGGCTTTGCCCCGGAGCCCAGAGGTGCAGCCGCTCAGACACAGAGCGTGGGCAGGACTCAGCAGAGTAAGAAGAATAAACTCGACCCCCCTCTCTCACCGCGAATAAAAATCATCTCAAAGTGGATTAAAAACTTAAAAGTAAGCCCCAAACTCTGAAACTTCCAGAAGAAGACACAAGAGAAATGCTTCATGACATTGCTCTAGGCACAGATTTTTTGGGGTGAGATCTCAAAAGCGAAAATAGATGAATGGGATCACATCAAACTAAGAGCTTCAGCGTAGCCAAGGGAACAATTAACCTAGTGAAGAGACAGCCTACAGAACAGAGGAAAATGTTTGCCAACTGTCTATCCAAGAAGGAACTGATAACCAGAACACAGGGAACTCAGTGATCCAATAGTAAAAACCCAAGTAAGACAATTTAAAAAGGGAAAATGATCTGAGCAGATATTTCACCAAAGAAAGTATACACACAGCTAACAGGTATATGAAAAAGCGCTCGATGTCTCCGATCATCGGGGAAATGCAAATAAAAATCACAGTGAGCTACTATCTCACACCTGTTGGAAAACACAGACAAAAGATGATCGTTGGTGAGGAGGTGCAGAAGACGGAACTCACACACTTTTGGTGGGAACGTAAATAAGAACATCCATTATGGAAAACAGCATGGAGGGTCCTTGAAATATTAAAAATAGAGCTCCCATATATATGATTCAACAATCTCACAACCGGGGCATATCCAAAGGAAATGAAATCACCACATCAAAAAGATGTCATGGCACAGTGTTCACAATAGTGAGATAAGGGGCAACCTAAGCGTCCCCATGTGGGTGGGTGGGCACAGAGGAAGGGCTGTAAGTGCACATACACGGAAGGCTGTAGAGAATAAAGCCCTGCCTTCTGCAACACTGATGAGCCTGGGGACGTGATGTTAAGTGAAACAAGCCAGGCATGGAAAGACAAATACCACATGATCTCATTTCTGTGCAGAATCCAAAAATGTTGAACTTGCAGCAGTAAAGGGTAAAACAGTGGTTACCAGGGGCGGCGGTGGGGAGGGGAGAGGCTGGGTGACAAGGAATGAGTGGTTTGAGTTAGGGAATGAGTTCGGGGCACAGCAGCGCCACCCCGTCCAACATAAGGAATTGTGCATCTGCTGTGTGTCTCAAAACACCTACGAGAGAGGACTGTGAATGCTCCCACCACCAGGAATGATCCACATGGATGTGCTACTTACCTGACTGGACCATCACACACTCTGCACTGTGCCCTATGGGAGTGTGCAATTAGTATGTGTCCATGAACAACAGGAAAGGAAAAGACATCGGAGGTGGACTCTGCCAGCCTGAGAAGTGAAGGGAGGCCACTGCATGGGCAGGGTCTTCCCTCCTCTGAAGGCAACTGGTTTTGTTTTCCCCACTCACGTGACACTTGTCAGTGGGTGTCAGTGCTCCCTGTCTTTGACATGGCATCTCCCTCCCAATCCCGACTTCCATCTCCACGGCACCTAGAAGAGCCCAGAGCAGCAGATGTGTGCTGGCTGATGGGATCATTCACAGACGCAGATAGCACAGCAGCGGAGAACACAGCTTCGGAGCCCAGCAGCAGCTGTGTGACTGTGGGTGATGCTTTTGCTTCAGTTTCCTCATCTGTTAAATGAGGGTAATAATTCTATCTGTCTGCTCTTAGGCTGAGCCCCAGGACAAAGGAGTAGGTATGAGCGTGCAGGTGAGACACAGGTAGCGAGCACACCTGCACACGGGAGGCTGGCAGGCTGCCTGTGGGCACGTGGGGGCAGGTGTTCTTTTATAAATAAAGCTTTATTGGAATACAGACACACCCAGTTGGAATACAGACACACCCAATTGGTTTTGGGTTTTTGTATGGCTGCTTTTGTGCTACAAGGACAGAGTTCTGGAGCTGCAACAGGGACTCTATGGCCTTAGGAGTCTGAAACACCACCAGCCGATCCTCTCTGCCCTCGTGCACGCAGAGCTTTCTCACCTAGGGCAGGGCGAGCTGGGGTCTTTAGCTACCAACTTGTTCCCTCCCTGGTCATTAAGGGTGTCTGCAGGGGCATTAATGCACTGGCACTCCCAGCCTTCTTTGGACTCAGTGAAGGGGTAAGGAACCCAGGCCAGAGAAAGCCCCCAGGTGCCTGTGCTAGGCCCCTGCCAACGGGACCTTAGTGCTGGGGTAGGCCCAGTGAGCCCATCCACAAAAAAGCCGCCCCGTGGCAGCTCCATAGATGCAGGACAAGAATGTTAGATGTGGTTTCAGTTACCAGCCCGTGAGCCTCTGACCACGGGCTTACAAAGAACAGCCTAACCCCATGCAAGGGGCTCGGTGTAATGTCACCAACCCTGTATTCCAGGAAGGGAAACCAAGTCCAGAGCTGAGCACGGTGCAAACCACCTCTTTCCCAGAGACAATAACGATTAGCAGGAGGGTGGCAAGGAACACAGATTTCCCACACTCGATTGCTAACATTGAGTGAGGGAGTGAGACTTTCTGCGTTCTGCTTTCTGAGGCAGAATTAGGAGAGTTCCTTTGGGACACAGAATGGTCAGGGTCTGGGAGATGGGGATTCAGCCAAATTGAAGGGGAAGGCCCCTCCCAGATTTCCCCAAATGGGTTTGCTTCACAGTGAAGCAAAGGCTGGAAGAGGTTTTAAAATTGCAATGCAGAGAAAAAGAGAAGAAAAATCTGTAAGATCTTAGAGCAGGATTCCACCGTGGAGTTGGGGCTGGTGCAGGTGAATCAGTGGCCCCTCAGAGGAGCCCTGCGTGGGCCTCCTCACCCTCTTTCCTCAGCTCGCCCTCTCCACCCCCAGTCCCAGGCCCCGCTGACTCGCTAAGTCCCCGCCTACTCCTGGCTCACTTGCCCCGGCACCCACCCAGCGAGCCCAGCCCTGAGCCTGGTGTGTTTGGAACTTGTCAGCAAGCCAGATGGTTTGTGAGGCCCACACCTGCCCTCTAACGCCCTGCTATGGGTTACGTGCAGTGGGATAAACATAAACAGCAGCCTGGTGTTTCACCCAGCTGAGGCCCCCCACTCCTCCCAGCACCTGCCAGCTCACGGGGCGGCTCCTGAAACCGGGCAGCCCCTCCTCCGTCTGCTCCTCTTCCTACTCCGAGGAACGGTTTCATTTGAAGACAGGAATCTACTGCCAGAACCATTTTTAAAACCACAGCTCTTGGCCTTTGCAGACCATCTTTCCCAACCCTCACTCCCCAGGAGCCATGCCCCAACCCAGGGCATAGACAAGCTCTTTTTCTCTCCCAGAGGCACCAGGAAGTCCCCAGCTGGGTTACATCCCTGTAACTAACAGCCCGGAAGACATGCCATCGGAGGGCTCAGGGCATGCGTGGGCCAGCCCCCAAGCCCACTTAAACTGACCACTCCAGGCAGGGAGCCACAGGGCAGCTAGAGCCCAGGAGCAACTCCAAAGCAGCTGCCCTCAATCTCTGGAGCCCCGACCTGGGCTAGTGGTACCCACTCATAGTCCCAGAGCACTTCCCATTTGGGTAATCGGGGCCAGGTGACAGGGAAAGGCAGCTATGCAATGACCTGGCCCCCTTGGGGAGGGGTTGGCCAGCCCCCCTGGAAGCCCTTGGGCCCCCCTGACACACACTCACCTCCACAGAACACCTCGGGGTCACGGGCACCCTGGGCTGGCACAGGC
Source organism: Galagoides demidoff (assembly GCA_963574575.1). Classification (NCBI taxonomy): domain Eukaryota; kingdom Metazoa; phylum Chordata; class Mammalia; order Primates; family Galagidae; genus Galagoides; species Galagoides demidoff. Next base: position 8,256 of record CAUYQV010124830.1, read on the forward strand.
CACAGCAGCAGGGCCAAAAGCATCAGCACAGGCCCCATGTCCCTGACAGTGCCCACCTCACAGCCGCCTCCTCTCAGGCCCTCCTCCCTGCTACAGGAGGAGAAAGGGAATGACATGCAAAGTCACCAGGGGAGGCCACTTAGCCCTTGAGACCCACGATGCCCCGCCCCTCCCCAGTGCCACACCTGGGTCCCTTCCAGGCAAACACTGCTGCCTGGTCACGACCCCTGCCTCCCCTGACCAGTCCACCCATCCCTTGGTCCCAGCCTACACCCTGGTGTCCATCTCCACTCCCACCCCCACTCTCACCCCAGCAGGTGCCACACTCAGGCGGCTTCCAGGTACTCACTGTTCTGCCCACCACTCACTGCCACCTGTTCACAGGACTCCACCCTAGTCCCGCCCTCCCCCCCAACTACCTATCCCACCCATAGCCCCACCCCAACCCCACCCCAGTCCCTGCCTCCTAGAGGACCCACTAGGGGGCCAGGGTTCAGCCTTCAGAGCCCAGCTCCATACTGCCAGGTAGAGGTGTAAGCTCCAGCAGGTCATTGGCCCCTCTGGGCTGGGAGCTCTACAGCAGGTGAGACCATCCTCCCGCCGATGTCCTGAGCAGCTCCTCACTGCCAGGTCAGGCCAGGATGCTCCTGGCCAGGCTTCCATGGGGCCTCTCTCCCCTGCCTTCCCCTCTCCTCCCTGTAAGTGGAAGGGGCCCGTGAGCTAAGTGTCACATTCACATTTTTAGAGAACACTGCTTTTAAAAAGCGAGTGGGCCCCCTTCTCAAAGGAGCCCAAGATGAAAAGCAGCTGAGCACCAGATCTTCTGGCCACACCCTGCACTCAGCCACCCTCCCCTGGGGCAGATGCCCCCCCTACAGGCTGGGAGCCTGCTGGGGCCTCCTGAGAGGGCAGAGTTGGGTCAGAGGGAAGGATAAAGTCTGCTGCAGTGAGGAAAGTGCTTTTTTAAATCTGAATAATTTCCTCCAAGTTCCTCTGATCCCCGTTGTCTGTGAGTGCACGGATGGCACTAACTCTGGCTTATTTGGCTCTGAGGGCTTGGTCCCTCCAAGAGCGCTGGCCCACAGAGGATGCCAGCAGGAAGTGTTTAGGGGGACATGGAAAGAGACGGGTGGGGGGAAGATGTCCTGAGATCACCTGCCCTCCCAGATTAGCCACGGTGCTGGGCCTAGGCTGAGGAGCCCACGGTGCTGGGCCTGGGCTGTTCCCTGTGCTCACTGCTGCAGCCTGTCCCTGGGGGCTGAGGGTGCCTGTGTGTCCTGGCCTACAAAGACACGTGCACCACCTCTGTGACTCTTCTGCATCTCTGTGCATATGTGAACAAACCAACAAGCTGACATCTCTGAGGTCTCAGGAGCTTCTGGCTAGTGAATCCCCTCTCCAGCAATAAGGAACCTGGCTCTCATTTCCCTTGAAATGCCCTGTCTACCTTCCCGACCCTGTCACCTTCCTCATGGACCTGCTGCCCACCCTGCCCCTGCCCAGCTGTGTCCTGTTATCGGGGCTCAAAGAAAGGGGCCTCACAGCCAATGGCCTTGTGTTACCTTTACTGACAGCTGCTGGGTGCCAAGGTCTGTGCTTCCCGTTGGGCTCACCTCTACTCTGCTCACTATCCCATCCCCTGGGTAGGACCCTGTGCCTACAGGAGATTGCACCATCTGCTCACACACGCTAGTTTGTATGTTTGACGGCATAATCTTGTTTCTAACCAGGGCGGCAGCACCCCCAGCCTAAAGGCTGCATCTCCCAGTTCTCCTGCAGCCAGGGATGGCCAGCGGACGATGTTCTAGCCCAGGACTTCTCAAAAGCTCCTTCCAAGTGGGAAAACAGATGCCGTGGGAACTTCTGCCTTTCCTTCCTTCTTTTCCTCCCTAGAATGTGGATGTGGCTGGAACTCCAAGCTCCCTGGACACTGTGCTGCCCTGAGGTCAGGACCACAGAGTTTCTTCTCCAGAGGCCTCGTGGAGCTCCCTCACCAGCCAGTAGCTGCCATTTTGCCCTTTCTGTAATGTAGAGAAAAAATAACTTTTTTTGTTTCTAGTGTTTATTACTACTGGTGGTTGAATGAATTCCCAACTGAAAAAGCAGAGAGGTGATTACACTAGAGAGAGATCTAGTGTAATCTGCTCTATAATCTGCTCTATATAATCTGCTCTACATCTATGATGCAAAGGCAGTGACCATGGGTCTCCCCTCCCCAGGCCCAGTTGATGGGGAAGGGATGGACATCTGACCCCAGTGGGGCCACCCAGTAAGTGGGGCTGGGCAAGTGCGGTTGTTAGGAGGGAGACTCGAGGGCTGCACCGAGGAGCCAGCAGGCAGAGAGGAGAAGGGGTGCTGGGGCAAGATCCTCATGACCCCAGAGAGAACAAAGGCAGCCGGACGGCAGCTCTGGGTCTTCCCTGCAAGCCTGGCTTTACTTCTTCAGCGGGGATCTATGGCATTCTCAGGATCATAATAAACATCCAGTTTTCTTATTATCTGCAGGGCCCACCACCCCCTGGTTACACACCTGGTACCCTGAAAGCCACCGTCATGTACCTGCCTCCCCCAGGCCCCTAGTGCTTCACCAAAATCCTCTGGGAGGATTTTTCCTCCCCCTAGGCCCCAAACTAGTGCTCCCAAAATCCTCTGGGACGATTTTGCCTCCCAAATGGTTCTGGAATGGCTTCCCCGCTCACACACACACCCAGCCCAGGCTGCCTGCACAGCTACACACATCCTGACAAATGTCTCTGCACCGCCTTGGACTATCACCTGTTCTTCACGAGCCACTAAGGGAGCTTTTCAAAACCCGGTCGTGGACAGAGGTGGGAGGGCAGCTTTCCCACTAAGGGAGCTGGTCAAACCTGGCTCAGAGACAGCCCTCTACCAGGTAAACTCTTGACAGATTAAGGAACAAAACCATAAAGATATCAGAATATATTATGGGAGAATATTTTTAACATTTTTTTATTAAATCATAACTGTGTACATTAATGCATTTATGGGGTACAATGTGCTCATTTTTTATATAATTTGGACTGCTTACATCACTCTGGTTAACACAGCTTCACTTCACTTCCTTACTTACTGTGTTAAGACATTTACACTCTTAATAGATTTGACATGGACCCTTCAATATGCACCCTAGGTGAGGTCCCACCGATTACCCTCCCTCCCCTCCTACCCTGCCCTGCCCCTCCCCTTCGCTCACCCTCTTCTTCCCTCCTTCATCCTGGGCTCTCAAGAATGGAAGAAAAGGGGCTCGGCGCCTGTGGCTCAATCAGCCAAGGCGCCAGCCATGTACACCTAAGGTGGCGGGTTCGAATCCCCAGCCCGGGCCTGCCAAACAACAATGATGGCTGCAACCAAAAAATGGCCGGGCGCAGTGGCGGGTGCCTGTGGTCCCAGCTACTTGGGAGGCGGAGGCAGGAGACTCGCTTGAGCCCAGGAGTTGGAGGTTGCTATGAGCTGTGATGCCATGGCACTCTGCCCAGGGGGATAGCT
>CAUYQV010124831.1:0-13205 GCA_963574575.1 Galagoides demidoff
CTTGGTAGAGTGCTGTGGTGTCACAGCTCACAGCAACCTCTAACTCCTGGGCTTAGGCGAATCTCTTGTCTCAGGCTCCCGAGCAGCCAGGACTACAGGTGCCGCCACAACGTCTGCCTATTTTTTGTTGCAGTTTGGTCAGGGCCAGGTTTGAACCCCATTGGTATATGGAGCCAGTACCCTACTCAATGAGCCATAGGTGCTACCCAACTTTTTTTTTTTTTTTCTTGAGGCAGAGTCTCACTCTGTTGACCAGGCTAGAGCGCTATGGTGTCATAGCTCACAGCAACCTGAAACTCCTGGGTTCAGGCATTTCTTCTGCCTTAGCCTGCCAAGTAGCTGGGACTACAGGTATCTGCCACAGTGCCCAGCTAATTTTTCTATTTTTAGTAGAGACAAGGTCTCACTCTTGCTTGGGCTGGTCTGGAACTCCTGAGCTCCTGAGCTCAAGCAGCAATCCCCCCACTTCGGCCTCCCAGAGTGCTAGGATTACAGATGTGAGCCACTGCACCTGGCCCCACTTTAACTTTTTAACTTGCTCCCCTGTCCCGCCTCAATCTTGGACTGAGAAGAAAACAAGGCTCAGTAGGTAAAGGACTTACTCCAGTCACAGGACAAATTGACTTTGCTGCTTTATGGCAGGGGTGGGAGGACATCTGTCCTTCCCCCTCCCCAGAACCAACTGAACCTGTGGTGTCTGTCCTTTCCCCAGTCCTGATGTGAACTATGAGGAGCTGGCCCGCTGCACAGATGATTTCAATGGGGCCCAGTGCAAAGCTGTGTGTGTGGAGGCGGTGAGTGGCCAGGTGGGGTGGGTGGGTTGCTTCCTGCCTTCTTGCCCCTTCCCTGGACAGGATGGGAGCATTTGGCTGATGGAGACAGCTGAGGCTAAGAGGGTGAGAAGGCCCAGGCCTGGGGAGCCAGGCTGGGATGCAGGGAAGCACCTGGACTCTGTCTCTCTGGCTGCAGGGCATGATCGCACTGCGCAGGGGTGCCACGGAGCTCACCCATGAGGACTACATGGAGGGCATCCTGGAGGTGCAAGCCAAGAAGAAAGCCAACCTGCAGTACTATGCCTAGGGGCCCCCCCCCGGCTTGCCCTTGGTTTCTTGGTGGTTAAAGTGTGTAATAAAAGATGGTTTTGGGTCCCTGCCACTGGCTGTCTCATCTTCCCTGGGCTTTGGGGGAGGAGTTGGGGATATGCAGGAGGCCCTCCCCCAGGTCTGTATCCTGGAAACAGACATGGGCCCCAAGCCCATTGTCAGGGTGAGGCCCACCACTCTGGGGGAGTTCAGGTTCCACAGCTGTTGCCTGGGGCCTTCAGATCTCCCCCTACCAAATCCCTGTGAAGCCCTCTCTCAACATTCACTGCTCTCAGAGCTTTCAGAGGCTTCAGGTCCTGCAGTTCCTGAATGAAAGGCCTAAATAAACTAGAAGCCAGCCTTATTTTTGTATCTTGGTGCTCTGGTGTGAGTCTTTGCTACATTGTAAAGCCAGGTTTGGGTCTTTGTTTTTTTGTTTTTTTTTTTTTGAGGCAGAGCCTCAAGGTATCACCCTGGGTAGAGTGCCATGACATTACAGCTCACAGCAACCTCCATCTCCTGAGCTTAAGCAATTCTCTTGCCTCAGCCTCCCAAGTAGCTGGTACTACAGGCGTCCACCGCAACACTGGGCTACTTTTTGGTTGCAGCCGTCATTGTTTGGTAGGCCCAGGCTGGATTTGAACCCACCAGCTCAGGTGTATGTAGCTGGCACCTTAGCTGCTTGACCCACAGGCGCCGAGCCAGGTCTTTTGTTTTTTTATTTTAGTTTTTGAGACAGTCTCACTCTGTCACCCTGAGTAGAGTGCTGTAGCATCATAGCTCACAGCAGCCTAGAACTCTTGGGCTCAGGTGGTCCTCCTGCCTTCTCCTCCAAAGTAGCTGGGACTATAGGCGCCTGCTACCACAGCTGGCTATTTTTAGGGCTGGAGTCCTTGGGTAGGCTCATCTCAAATTCCTGAGCTTAGACAATCCACTTACTTTAGCCTCCTGGAGTTAGGATTACAGGCATGAACCACCACACCTAGCAGGCTTGGGTCTTTGGTCTGCTCACACTCCTCCCTTGTTTCCTGGCCCTAGGCTTCCTGTTTCTCCATTCATTCCCATTAACTCTGCCCATTTCTTTTGGCCAAAAAAAATTAGCTTTGAGCAGGATCCACTCTGAGAACCCTTCTAGGCCTGACTGACACACTATTCTTGTGCCCCCCACCCCATTCTGCCATCCTTTCATTAGGCTGCACATTTGAGACAGAGTCTCACTGTGTTGGTAGGGTGCTGTATCATCACAGCTCACAGCAATCTCTAACTCTTGCACGATTCTCTTGCCTCAGCCCCCCAACTGGCTAGGACTACCACTGAGCTATGGGCAACCAAGCCAGGCCCCACATTTTGTCACAGTTGCTTTAAGATCTCATTGGTGGCTCATGTAGCTAAGGCCATATACACCTGAGCTCTGGTGGGTTTGAATCTAGCCCGGGCCGCCAAACTGACAGTTACAACCAAAAGATGGCTGGGCATTGTGGCGGAGTACCTGTAGTTCCAGCTACTTGGGAGGCAGAGGCAAGAGAATTGCTTGAGCCCAACTCCTTGGGTTGGAGGTTGCTGTGAGCTGTTATGTTACAGCACTCTACCCAGGGGGACAGCTTGAGGCTCTGTCTCAAAAAAAAAAAAAAAAAATCTCATTGGTGCTCTTCTGTGCACCACCTAACTAACCTTACCCAGTTAGTGAGTTGCTACTCAACTGAGGGCTCACTCTGGGCCATGTGCCATGTAAGTCTTAATATATAACCTTACCTGTTACTGGATAATCACTATGTTTAAGCAACTAAGCTGAGAGCACGTATCTATTAGGTGGCACAGCTGGGAGTAAAACCCAGGACTGGGAATGAAACCAGTCTAGTGGTCCCATGTTTGGCCTTTGAAAGTGATAGCCCTTCAGAATTTTGTCAGCTCTCACTTGGCTGCTGGCAACTCCCCTACCCCCTTCCCCCCATACACCTCCTCCCTCCTTTCCCCTTTCTTTCCCTCTCCATGTGGATGTGATCATACACAGCAAGCTACTGATCATCCTGACCAGGCTGGCTCCTTCCCGGCTCTGATTTCCACCCCTCTAGTCTTGCCTTCCCCAGGTGGCTCACCCTAGGGCATGGTGCTCCACCTGGCACTCCCCAAAAGTGCTTCTGGTTCTGTTCCCCTTCCTCCTGCACCACTCAGCCACCCCCACTCCAGTGTTCCTGTTCCCTCTTTTAACTAGACAAGGCATTCACTCCTGACCATGACACTTGAATTTCCCTCGTAGGAACCACCTTGCCTGTGTTGGCTTCCTCATCTATAAAATGGGTCCCCTGTCTCCCTCAGTGGGCTGTGTGTGATGCTTACATGTGCCTGCCACACAGCAGAGCTGGCAACCACAGCTAGCAAACCTGAGCACCTGCTGAGGTGAGGAGGTAGCTGGCAGAGATAGCAGTTCTTGTTCCTTAAGATGTCAACCCCAGGTCCTTAAGATAGTTACCTTACTGGATATGTCATAACTATGTGAGGCAGATATACTCTGTCCCTTTTAAATGTTCTCAGTAGCTTGGCGCCTGTGGTTCAATCGGCTAAGGCGCCAGCCACGTACACCTAAGGTGGTGGGTTCAAATCCCCGCAACCAAAAAATGGCCGGGCGTTGTGGCGGGCGCCTGTGGTCCCAGCTACTTGGGAGGCGGAGGCAGGAGACTCGCTTGAGCCCAGGAGTTGGAGGTTACAATGAGCTGTGATGCCATGGCACTCTACCCAGGGGGACAGCTTGAGGCTCCGTCTCAAAAAAAAAAAAGAAACAAAAGAAAATGGCACAAGACAGTAAAGAATGGCATTGAGTTAGGAAAGCTCCAACGTGATGTTCTGGTGCCCTAGAGTTCATTAGAAATAAAGAGAGGAAAAAAAATCTAAAAGTGAGACAAACTAGATAGAAATCACACTGTGGAGAATAAACACGACAGATGAGGAAAAGACGAAAAGACGAAAATGTTAAAAACCAAAACTTAGTGAAGAAAGAAAAGATTCAAGCAAAAGTAAAGAATTTTTAATATAGGCGGAAAATTTGAGCACATGGTTAATAGCGGATGGAAGGCAATGTGAGCAGATAGAACAAATAATAAATCCAGAATCCCAGGAAATGTTCCTGAAGATTTTGAGTTGCATATTGAAACTGCGCACATTGTCACTGAGAATATATTCCAGTAGAATCGTGTGACTTCAAAAGAAAAAAAAGAAGGAGGAAAATACCCTTTGGGCACCTGGAAAATGAAGAGCAAAGGACACAGAAAGGAAAGAAAATTGATCATCATCAGACCTCTCAGCAGTTATAGTTCAGAAGAAAATGCAGTCACATATTACAATAGTCAAAATATTTTCATCCCAAAGTACAGATTTTCAGGCTCAGAGGACACAGGCAAACCCCCATCAACACACGAGAACTGCAGCGGCCGTTCCCAGAGGCTGAGTGAGGAATCCACGGGGACTGAGCTTCAGACCAGCACAGGGACTGGGGAGACGCGACCCCGGGCGGCAGGTGCACAGAGGCACAGTCGCCTGTAGCATCAAGAGTAAGTATAGGCCAGGGAGAGAGAATATGGTGCGAAATGGCTATATTCTCAATTAAGGCATAAAATAATTATTTAAAAAGGAACAAATAGTAGGGCAAAAGCAGTGAAATGCTGACGGTTCAGTAATCCATTTAGTGGTTGCTACCCTGTCGCCGCTGGACGTACGATATTAGATAGAAAAAAATAAGCACTGATGAGATTTTCTGTCATTTGTCCTTGAGAACCAGTGTTCTCAGAGACAAATAAAGCAAGATACAGATGCAATAAAGATCTTTAAGGATAGGACCCGTGGCCTCCAATTTGAGTGGGAAGCATCTGTCTGAACTTAGGGTTCATGTCATCAGCGCAAAGGGAGAAAATTAAACAGAGTCAGAAGCAGCAAGTGGAGAGGGGATTCCTGTGGTCTGTGGAGGGTCTGGGAGGATGACTTCGGAAGAGCAGCCGTGAGCCCTGCAGCTCCCTGAGCCCTCGCTGTACCCAGCCCTGCACTGCCCGACCCCTGCACTGCCCAGAGCCCTGAGCTGCCCGGAGCCCTGTGGTACCCCGAACCCTGTGGTATCCCGAGCCCTGTGGTATCCCGAGCCGTGCGGTATCCCCAGCCCCACGGTACTCTGAGCCCTGCACTGCCCGATCCCTGCACTGCCCAAGCCCCGCACTGCCTGAGCCCTGCACTGCCCCAGTCCTGCACTGCCCCAGCCCTGCACTGCCCCAGCCCTGCACTACCCCGAGCCCCGCACTGCCCAAGCCCTGCACTGCCCCAGCCCCGCACTGCCCCAGCCCTGCACTGCCCCGGGTGTGTAATCACAGGTGGAAGGTCCACAGTATAACCCTTTCTAAAGCTCAGTGTCTGGCGCTCTCATCCTTGCAATTTCTGTTTCTTTTTAATACATTGAAAAATAATTTCAAGTTTTAAAACTTTGTGCTGTGTTAGTAAATTAAGGCCTCAAATCCAAAAGCGTAAATGTCTGCAATATACACGGAGCAGATTCATTCTTACCATGTGATTTACCACATGTGCAGAAAAATCCACCCAGAGAGTCACGAAAACCTTTCCTTCCCACTCTTTCCGTTCATTCTTTCACCCTTTCTGTCCGGGAAGGAAAGTTCTAAGTCCCTTCCTGTGGTGGACAGTGGCTGCAGGTGCTGGGCGTGAGGCGAAGCTGGCACTGGGCTCAGAGCCGGGTCTCCGCGCGTCCACATGCCCTGACCCCGCCAGGACGCCCACCTGCCCCTCAGCTTCTGTGTCTGCAGTGCTGACCTGGCAGAACGCTGGGGAGGACGAAGTGAAATACCCGTGTAAAGCGCTCAGAATTGCACCTGGCTGGGATAACCCCACAATAAATACTGTGTATCCTCGTCATACATGTGAGTCATCCCAGGACAGGGAGCCTTCCATGTCGAGGTGAGGAGCGTCCCAAGACACAAGACCACTTCCCGGCTCCAAAACGCACCAGGCGTGTCCTTAAGTCAAGCTCCTTAGCCTTGCTGAAATTCCTTTTTTCACTTGTAAAATAGGGAGAACAGCTATATCCTAAAATTACCCTGAAGATTCAGTATGTGTTAGCTGAATCTCAATATTTACCTACCTATATATTACCTTAAATACTTCCCAAATGAGTATTTGATAACACACATCCATACACACACCATACCCTTCATAAAAGTAAATGCTGTGTATCCTTCTCCCTGTGTTCCTGAAAAATATCAGATGATACTTTCCTGCCAAACAATTACAATCCCCAGAGGGTTCGACTTGGCAGCATCAGTTGGACTGAAACCCTGAAGGGCTTGGTGAAGACCAGCGAGCCGTGCGGAGGTGACATAAAGACTCAGTGAGCTGTACACTTATAATGGGGAATTTTATATTGTGCAAATTATTTTTCAACAAACCTATTAAAAGTTTATTTTAGTTACTAGAACCTGAGAAACCTATTTCTTTTTGTTAATTTTCTAGATTGATGATTTTTCCCTAGGTCTCTTACCTACCCCCCAAAATCTCCAAGTTTTGGAGGATGCTATGCGTGTATCTGTGGGCATATTTTCCTCTTTAAAAATCCACTCTGGGTAGGGCAAGCAGTGAAGATCTGAGTCTAATTAGATGTGAGATGTGTGGTTTCCATTCTACACAAAAGAGCCCCGAGATGCTATCTCAGCGGCTGGTCCACTGTCTGAGTGTAGAGGGAGGCAAAATCTTTCTCCGTATTGCCTTCCTGTGCTGCATAGAAAGAAGGAAGCTGGATTCCAACTAGCATCTCCCTTAGTAGTGTAAAGAAGTTAACATAATAGGGCAGTGCCTGTGGCTCAAAGGAGTAGGGTGCCGGCCCCATATACAGGAGGTGATGGGTTCAAACCCAGCCCCAGCCAAAAACTGCAAAAAAAAAAAAAAAAAAAAAGAAGTTAACATAATAATTTATACTGTAAGGTGGGCCCAATAAAAATTATTTATTACACTTTAAAGCTTCCTGCTATCATTTGAAAAAAAAATAAGCAGCTGGGCACACTTTCATGTTACGTACAGAAGACTAAAACCCATTTGTTGAACTTAGTGAAGGCTATTCTCACTGTATTTCAGTTACCATGGCTTAAATAACACAAGTACCCCAACTACATGGTATGACTTTCACTTACCAGGGCATATTAACTGTGAGTGATTAAAAGAACAAAGTTTGCTGTTATCTCTCCAATCTACACATTACTACAGAAATAACCTATGCATATCATCAGTGACAAACCACATGGCTCCTTTCAAAGTCTTTTGGTGTTTGGTTACTGTACACCTATTACTTATGAATAGACAGTAAAACGTGTAGTTATGTTGCGTCCTTAACATCCCAGTGACAGAGATCTACTTCAGGCAAAGTAATCTGACTTTTAAAGCACTACTACAGCTGGATAATCCTGCAGGTGATTCTCTTGGGTGCATGAAAAAAAATACTAATGAAAATACCACCAAACACAATTTCATTAATTCAGCCACTGGACCAAGGAGTTATTTCAACTTTCAAAGCCCGTGAGTACATAATATTATCTTAAATGGACATTCAGACAGGCCACTGATGCTACCACTGAATAGTGTGCCATTTTTTTCTGCTGAATTTGGGAAGAAAAAGGACATAAAGCATGAGGTGGAAAATATCCAAGCATTATGTCAGCATGTTGGAAACTTTGGGGCACTGTGCAAATAACTTTGCGGGATTTAAAACGTATGTAAACGTAGACAGCTGACTGTGGGGTGTTGGCGCTGAGGCTGACAGAGAGACACTAGGTATACAGCCAGAGGAACTTACGGAAGGGAAAATTAGCAGCATAAGAAGTGACACCAGCAAAACCTCCACATTAGAGAAACCCTTGGAGATGGCTCATGACATTGAAAATGCAAAGGATAAAAGCTTAGAACTAATCCAAGCTTAGAAAAGAGTAGAAATATTTATCAGGCCATAGAAAAATGCTCACTTTGTGTCAAAATTTATGCAACACAAGATAGGCAGTGCTTAAATTATTCCTAATAAGATTTTTTATAAAGAAACAAATGTCCTATATTTCTAATTTTTAAATTACAGATAAATATTACTTCTAATATTTTGTTCATTTCCTTACACATTTATAACCAAGTAAGATAGTTTTTAATACATTTTCAAAAAGTTTGTGAAATAATCATCGTTTACTGCATTGATTATTAGGGTTACCTTTAATGGTTTCAGTTTGCACAATTGCACTTTCTGGGCCCTCACTGCTGTGCAAAGTGAGAGTTGGGCACAGATCCTCTGAGGACTTGATATCCAGATACAGGGATTTGCACTCAGGACTGATACTCCCATAGCAGAGCTAACTTACCAAGATGCTGGATCATTTTCCTCAACTTTTTTGAAAGTCTATAAAAATAATTAATAGAGAAATTTTCACTAACATGGAAATATGCTCCTCTGCTGAAAGAATCTTTGGTCTTCTTCCAAAACCCGTATCCTGAATTTCACCAAAGGAAATTAACTAAATACGCTTTCCCTGACTTCACTACAGAACATTTGATGTACACTTTGCACATCCGACACACGGCAGATTTAACAGGGCCTTGAGTTTTTTCTCTCCTCTTTACCCAGAGGTTCTAATTTAGCTACCATAATGCACTGGTGCGAACTCACACACTTCTAAAGACTATTTACCTGCCAGGTTCATTCCCATTTAGTTAATTGAGAACAATACTCTGCAGGAACATTCCATGCTTCTTTGATATTTAAATTCTAAAATCTGATAAAAAATGGTTGGCAAATGTTTTCCTACTTCACAGGAGCAAAAAAGTTGGATTTAGCAGAGTTTAAATCAAATCAGGAGGCTTTTAAAATAGATAAAAGAAAGAATTTGACAACGGTAGCATTTTCAACATTTAGGTAATGTTATGAAATACATTTTCTGGAAATCTTTATTCAAAAGTTTCCAGAGAAATTTTTATTTATTGATCGATGAGTCTGTGAACACCCACTCAGTCTCAAGTATCGCGATAGCAATTTCTTTTCCCTTCTAGACCCTAATAGGTAGTTCAAATGCAATGAATTTAAGGTACAACTAGCATTAAGATTTTAGATTTTAACTGCCTTTTACAATTCAAGCATTCTGGTTTTATTTCCTCACATTGGCTAAAAATAGTTTGCTCATTTTCATGACAAAATGTGGAGACCACAAGAACTAACGAGAATACATTTCCATACATTCAAAGGAGAGGAAAAATCACATTTTTAATCTCCTTCAGACACTTAAATCTTTGTGTGAAGAAGGCCCTGTCTTTCAAGCTTTACCCAGGTGGGGCCTGACTATTCAAGAGTCGATAGATGGACACCTGCTGATAACATAAACCAGTTAGGATAATAATCAAAAGTGAAAAATGTTAAGTACTACTGTGCATGGGCATGTGTGCATGTGTGTACATGTGCATACGTGTGTGCAAGTGTATCATGTGTGCACGTGTGCTTGTGTCATGTGTGTGTGTGGTTGTGTGTGCATGTGTGCATCTGTGTGTGTGTGTGTGTGTGTGTGTGTGTGTGTGTGTGCGTCTTGGGAATTCTTCAGCATTGACCCTTGTTGCTGTCCTGGTTTATGAGGAGGTATCAAAGAATTGATTGAAAATTATTTCTTTAGTGATGCTAGAAATAATGGATGAAATGTAAAAAATTCAAATAACTCCTTAACAGAAAATGAGAATGATGTACGTGTTCCTAAACAAATACGTGACCTAGTTTTTAAAATTTATTTGTTCTCTTATTTCCAAATTGATGCTTGCATGAATATTCCTGACTTAGATTTCACACTCAAGAGGAAGGGAAATTATTTTTATTGTGTATCTTTTTTTGTCTTGCCAGTATCAGAAAGGAATTGAGACTACTATTTCTTGAAAGTAATCCCTGTACCCTGACACCCACCACAATCAGAACCAGTTTGAACTAACTTGAAAGAAAGATGATCTGTACGTGTTTGTTGCTAATGAAGCTGTAAGTGTTGGGTCCCAAGACAGCTGCCTGTCTCCTGAAAGAATGTCGAGGTTTCAGGCACCTCCCTGGGTCCTTGGTTCCTAGAGCATTCTTAGTTGAAAAATGCCCAGACACCCCAAAATAAGGCAAGTGTGACATAAAGTTACTGAGAAGAAGAAAGATAGGTTAACAGAGAAAGAGCAAGATATATAGGCACATAGAGTGAGATCCGTTCCCCGTACACAGCGAGCAGCCCCCAGTGCCGAGACAAGGAAGAGGCCCAGGTAACAGCCAGTGACCTTCTTTTACACTGTCTGGGTCAGGCCCACCTGGTGGTTCAGAGGTCACCTTGGACTCAGAGTGTCCCTGATCACGTGGACCTCCTGTGAGCCTCTCTGAGAGCTCATTGTGGGGTATGGACCACAGTGTAGATTTAAGCTGAAGATCCAGGAAATTAGCCTTAAGGATGTTCTAGGTCACCTTTCACATCCTTTTGCAGTTGGCTTGCTAAATCCTGATTGGAGATTGGTAGGACAGTCCCTCCTCCCCAGGTGTGAGCAACCACTTGGGACAAAACTAAGGTGGGGGGCACCAAGGTGGGGGTCTGGGAGCCCCACCTGTCTTCCTTCACCAGGAAAGCCAGACTTCCAGCTATCTACCCAACATAAAGAGCAGCACTGTGGTTTTGATTTTTTTTTTTCATTTGCAGTTTTGGCCAGGGCTGGGTTTGAACCCGCCACCTCTGGCATATGGGGCCAGTGCCCTACTCCTTTGAGCCACAGGCGCTGCTGTGTCTTTGATTTTTACTATCAGTTAAATTGAACAAGTGATTCCTGATTCTGAGAGTACATCAACATCACTAGGGGCACAGCAGATATACTGGGTGAGAATCTTTAGAAGCAGGATCTGGGCATATACACTTTGACAAAAGTCCAAGTGGATTCTGATGTGTGGCAAAACTTGTGAACTTCTGCTCAAGTTTCTACCATTGCAAAAATCATTAGGCAGAAAGAAATGAAGTAAACAACATAGGCTCAATCTCAAGAAGTCTAAAATTTTGCTGGAGAAAAATATTTGAAAATATACAAATTTTAAATACTTTTATATAAATATACTGTATTTAGTCTCTAAGAGATACATTTTAAAGCCATTCAAAAGTATCTCGTGAAATTAAGTTCTTCATAAACACTTGTTTGTTTTAATAAATTATTCCTGGTTATAAAAATGTTATTATTGAAATGTACAGATAGATTAAAATCAATAAACAAGCAATAAAATAAGGAATGTCAATGTGTTGTCCTTCGTTTGGTGTTTCTATAAATACACATGGAGTGGTTCGGTTTGTTTGTGAAATGTTTCTTACTCATCAGATTATCATATCAAAGAGTAGGATAGCATTAATTAGTCTTCAAAAACAATATTTAAACACTGCACTTATCTGTCATGTGGAAGAAACAAGTTATTAGTCTGTTTTTGTACTGGTGCTCGATTATGTCCCTAAGTTTTGGTGTTTTGAGTAGCACTACGATAAATCTTTAGTCATGAATATTTGTGCACATCTGGTCATTCCTCATAATATTTTTTGAAGGATGTTGAATCAAAGAACATGAAAATATCAGGCATTTGTTATACACTGCCAAATTGTCTTCTAAATATTTTGCCAATTTACACTCACATTAGCGATGTCTGTGAATGCCAACACTGGTTATTATCTTTTACATATTTCTGACAATTTGAAAGACGGGAACGTCATTTAATTGATGTTATAGTTTGCATTTCTTTCCTTATTGATGAAGATTAATTACTTTTTCATAGATTCGTTGGCTAAAAATATTCTTATATTCATTAGCAGGAGTGAATTTAAAGGAAAATATTTTTAAAAATCTATCAAGATTATAGAGATTTTGAAGTTTGGCATGGCTTAAAACACAGCTGAGATGCATAGATTTGGTTCTCTGAATCGAAGTCAAATAGAACATGAATTTTTAAGTCGTATGTTTGGTATTTGGCAGATTAAAATAAATTCATACATTAATTCTCATGAAACATTGAAAGTCTCTTCAGTTGGCTAAAGAGACATCTCAGAGATTAACTTTATGTGGCGCCCGTAACAGAACATTTTAATTAGTCAAGCCTAAGTGACACAGAAACATATGGACCTGGCAGTAATGTGGTTGCAGAATGATTGAGCAGTTGTGGGTGAACAAGTTAAAGAGGATAATCAACATTAATGTTAATTTTTTTTTTTAGCAGTAATGGCTCCTTAGTTCAAAACTTCACAGCTTCCAGGTGTCCACCCAGATGCCACACATTAAAATGGCCCTTAGGTGCACACCGAGTCACTCATGCAGGGCATAAAATAGCAACTGGCATGGAAATTATTCCCAGAATGAAACCACTGATAGAACTTGCTTACTTTCCACATCTTTGATACTCATAACGATTAGCCCTGTTCCAGCATCAAAGTTTCTTTAATTTGAAAGCCCATTAAATGTAATAAAATCTTCTTTAAGAAGAAGAAGATTTTCACAGTCATATTCCATAATCTTTTTCAAACTTGGAGACCAATCCTATGAGCACTGTGATACTCACATAGCAAGTTATCACACATGACTACATCCCAAGGTGCAGCTCACACCCCTGACCTGGGAACCAGGAACATGATGCCCCAATAACAAGTGTTGGACCCCAAACAGGGTCCAGCCACGATAGCCGCCCCCAAGGAACAGTCACCAGACTCGGGTCGATGCAAAAGCAAGAGGCGAGTTTATTGCTGACGCGTCAGGGTCCCTCAGCCGCTCTGGAAGAAGGACCCCGAACGGCTGTTACAGGCTTCTTTTAAAGCTGAAAACTGCAAACAGATGGGTGTGGGGGTTGGTGATTGTTTGAACCAGGGAGATTCTGATCAGGGTAAGGGCAGGGGGTAGGTCACTGGTTTGTTTAAGCGACAGAAATTCCGAGCATCTGAGCAGGGAGTGGGTCTGGAAATTCCGAGCAGGGAGTGAGCAGGGTCAGGGGATGAGTTTTAGCCCTTGGGGTAGCCGGCACGAGTTTGGGGGAAGCAGGATGTGGGGAGGGGCGCCCGCAAGCACCCAGGAGGTAGTCAGTCAGCCAGTGCT
>CAUYQV010124832.1:0-25229 GCA_963574575.1 Galagoides demidoff
CAGCATTTTTAAAAAGTCCCAATTTTTGGAAAGAATGCACGAACGAACAATGGGAGAACAGGAAGAGAAAACACGGTTTTCTGCTGCCATGTGGCTATTTTGCCAGAATATGAGTTTTATATTATTTTTGTTAATTTTATACTGTTAAACTGTAATAACAAATAATTGCTGTGACGTGATTATGGAGAACTGCTTATCAAAGTTTGCATTGTTGTCAGGCCCTGCCCTGCCCCTGCCCCGCTCTGCTCCCGCTCCGCCCTGGCTCCGCTCCTGGCCATGTTGTCCTGCCTCACAGATGTTAAAATCTGGTCACCCTAGACATGTGCTCAGTATGGACTTCTTGAAGCTTCACACCCATATATCTGGCTGCCTTCAAAGTATTCGAAACAGAATTCTTGATTTTATCCCAAAGTGTGTTCTTCCCTCAGTCTTTTCCATCTCAGTAAGTGGCACCACCACTCATACATTTTCTTATGCCAGAAACCTTAGATTGTGGATTCCACATCCCCCGCCCCCTGCACCACCCTCTGAATCTACAGCAGATCTATCAAAAAGCCCTGACCTTTCTACCACCAAACCACATGCCAAATCCTTCAGGCTCACCCCATTCCCTCAGCCAACATCCTAGTCCTAATCCCCATCACTTCTCCCTGAGGTACTGGAAGAACCATTTATTGGGTCTCTCAACTCCTTTGTTGTATTCCAAAGCCACCTGTCTCCATACAGACACCAAAGTCACCATTTCTATTGATAGTAATTGTATCACATCACTCCCCAGCTCAAAAGGTTTTGCTAGTTTCCCATTTTGGCTTGAGTCAAATGCAAACTCTCACTAGGGCCCACACTGCCCTTCTTATGGTCCCAGTGTGATTTCATGCTGCCATCCACTTCCTTGCAGGGCTGTATTCATTAAGCCCCTCTTCCAGTTTTCCAAATGTTCAGAATCCTTCCCTAATATCTCTACATCCGCCATTCTCTCAGTCAGATGTCCTTCTGTGTATTGTTGCCTCTTCTCATCCATCAGCTTTTAATCATTGCCCTTTTGGAGGCCTTCCCTCATCACCATAGACAATGTAATATTAATACATTGTGCAGCCAATACTCAGCTCAGCATTTTAAATGGATTACCTTAATTAGTATTCTGCACAAACCTCTGAGTAATGCATTATATGAAAAAAATTAAAGCACAGAGACCTGAAATAACTGACTTAAGGACAGCATAATTTATAAACACAGGCTCTAGATTTCACGATTAGACAGTCTAACTCTAGAACACAAATCTTAGCCACAGCAGCATACTAATGTATGGTTCCTCCTCCTATTTCCCATACTTTGTAATGTGCATTTATGCTTTAATTTTCCTTGTTTTTTCCTATAGCTAAAGTTTAGAGGGTTCTACCATGTGTCAGGGCCTGTCCAAGGTAAAAAAATAAAAACCAAAAAAAGGGCAAGATCTCCCACCTTGTGGTATCTGTGTCCAAGTGGAAATAACTGACAGACGCCAAGGAAACAAATCTATAAGGTCCATAAGGCCAGAGACCTGCCTTCAGACCCCTGTGTCTGCTATTTCATACCTGGAGTGTGATAGGTACTTAATGATGTTTATGATAAAAATATGCACTCTGAGGAAGACCTTGCTTGCTTTAATAGCAGGAGGAGTGTCTGCCACAATAAACTACCAGAAGCTCAGTGATTTAAAACTAAAATGTGTTCTGTCAGTGTTCTGAAGGCAAGAAGTCTGAAATCAAGGTTTCAACATGACTGCACTATCTCTGGCTGCACTAAAGAAGAATCCAGTCCCCACCACTTCTGGCTTCTAAGGGCTTCCTGCATTCCTTGTTCTGTGGCCACACCTTTCTCAGCTCCTTCTTCACATCACCTTCCCCTCTGTGTGTCTGTATCATCTTCTTTTCCCTCCTTGTTAGGATACTTATGATTTCATTGGAGCTCACCTGGATAACTCAGGTAATATCATCTCAAGACCTTAATTTAATTACCTTTTTTTTTTTCTTGCCATATAAGGCATTATTTACAGGTTCCAAGGATATGCACATAACCTCTGTGGGGCAGCCAATCAGCCCAGTGGGACGTGTAAGTCCATCTGCCCTTGTAAACAATTATCACTCAATGAAATTCTACATCCCTGTTTTCTCAATTACCCCTATTGTTTGAAATGAGTTCAGATCAAATCGAAATTCAAATTTGCTTTTAAAGCTATTAGAGAAGTGGCTCTTCAACTTCATTGTATTTATGAATCATTTGGTAGTTCATTAAAAGTCTTGATTGGTGAGCTTCATTCCCATAGATTCCAACTTTATAGTTGTCTGTCTGGCATCAGACACCTCATTATAACAGGTGACTCTGATACAAGTGACAGAAGACCAGCACTTGTGGACAGTGCAGACTCTAGAATCAGACAGATTTCTAGAAATGATGTCAAGTCTTTTGTTCTAAGATCAATCGTGCCTAGATGTTCTAGGCTCCTTTTCAGGAAACAAAGACTTAGATACTGAGCAGAGACTGAGATGGCTCCCATCCTCCAGGCAGCCACAGCACTCTTTCTTATTGGGGACACAATGAAGGCTTGTTTCACTTCTTCTAGAGAATAACCAATGATAAAGAATTCTTCTCAACTTCCTGCAAGGCCTCTCTTAAGAACTTTTAAATAAATATTTGCATAAGATAAAAGGGCATAGCTTCCAAAAACTATAGTGATAAAATTTGTGTCAGTAGGTAAAAAGGATATTATTTGAACTATTCAGCTAAATATCTTCTTTTATTTGATTGTATAAGTGGACAAAATCTCAGATGCTTTTTGAAGTACCTATCTTCAAGGGACTTAACCTGGGTCCCTCTAAAGTTATGTGAAACATTCTCTTAGCAATTTTCCTGGAAATAACAACCTTTTCTTTTGAGGAAAAATAAAATGGAAGTGTAATCCTATCTGAAGCAGAGTACTGGCCTAGTAGTCTTAAGAGGTTTTGTGTTCCAACTTTCAAAAATGAAAGAAGTCAACTTTAAAAATTACAACCATATAATAAGCAATGTGTTTTGTTTTTAATAGCTGCAGACACATTAAGGACTAACGAAATTGGAAGAAAGATGTAGGAATTTCACTCAACTTAAAGATTGCTTTCCAAATTGTCAGTTTATTATTCCAGCCCCTCTAAGGATGCCGCTATGTGCAGGCTCCAGCTTACACAGTCATGGAGAATCAATACTGAACCATAAGAAATTGGAATGATCACGTATTTCACTTGTTTCATAGAGCTCAGTTGAAGCTGTGTCTGCAGAGACAAAGATATATTCCTCTACGTGATAACAGAGATATATTCCTCTATGTGATAGAGTGACTGAAAGCATCAAAATAGTATTGGGATACTATTTTGGAAGTACTTCCAACCCAAATTCCTGTATGACAATTTATGTTTACATTCAGCCGGGTAAGCAGTTTACTAAATGGTGATTGAAGAGATCTAGGGGTGACCCATCCCAGTCCCCTGGCAAGAGCATGGAAGAGTGTCCTCCATTTCCTTCCACCCGACTCCCCTCAAGATCAGCCTTGCTTATATATGATGACCTTCTGTGAATGATTTGTTTTGTAATTCTAAATAGGCATTTTGACTTGATTCATTCCAGATGCAAATATGGCCAAAAAGGGCACACTGAAATTACTTTGGGACCAACATATTTATCTAAGAGTGTATTCATTCATTTATTTAGCAAATATTTATTGAATCTCCAACATCAATCAGGCATATGATTGCATCATGATTTATGTTCAAATAAATTGAAAGCCAAAGAGATTTTTTTTGACTAGACATTTATGTATTTATGTTTGTGTTAGTACATATGCATTTCAAATCTAGGGTTAACTATCAAATGTTTGAATGAAGTTTATGTTCATATAATTATTCAAAAAGTAAAATATTAGTGTCTTTAAGAATGTCTGCCTTGGCTTAGCACCTGTAGCTCAATGGGTAGAGTGCCAACCACATACACCGAGGCTGGTGGGTTCAAGCCCAGCCCAGGCTTGCTAAACAACAATGACAATGCCAACCCCAAAATAGCTGGGTGTTGTGGTGGGTGCCTGTAGTCTCAGCTACTCAGGAAGCTGAGGCAAGAGAATCACTTAAACCCAAAGAGTTTGAGGTTGCTGTGAGCTGTGATGTCATGGCATTTTACCCAGGGCAAATGTCTGCCATGACAATAGACATCAGAAGATGGAAGTGGGTTTTTAATGGCCACTTGTGGTAGAATTCATACTTTTGCATTTGAGTATTTCACCCAGAAAACCAACTTAGTATATGTGTTAATAACACTATTTCAGCAAGACCACAGATGTTATTTAAGTAAATATTTAAATTTCAGCATAGAGGTATAGATCACTATTTTTTTCATATTGTAGATAGTAGTTTTATTGGGTGATTAACTGCTCTCTCTCCCTCTCTCTCCCTCCCTCTCTTTCTCCCTCTCTCTCTCTCTCTGTCTCTCTCTCTCTCCCCCTCCCTCCCTCTCTCTCTCTCTCTCACACACACACACACACACACACACGCATGCACACACACTCCATTTGCTTATTATTTTCCCACAGATAACCAGAGGACAGATATTTGCCGTCAAGATAGCTTAGGCCTTCAGTAGCTCAGCAAGGCAGTTTTTGTGATGCCTGTGATTCCATTTGTCACAGGAGCCTTTATGAGGGAACAGAAGATATAACTTTGCCTCATTTTTCATTTCCTGTTATCTCTCAGATTTTGGTCTTCAGCTGCTCTATTTTCCTGTACCTCAACTGGAGCCGACGTTATCAGGGCACCACCTGCTACCACCGTTGCAGCTGAGGCTCTGTCAGCAGTTCCAGGAGGAGAGTGCTTCCTCCCAGAGCAGCTGGGAAACTCCCCCTGGGCCAGAGCAAACCAAACCCACAGCAAGGTCCACACATGCAGAGCAAAGTGAAGACGCTCCACTATTAACCAAATAATTCCAGGAGAGAAACATCTGTGGATTTGGAAATTACTTTAAATTTTATAGAACATTTTCCCTTCTATATTCCAGGGGTTCTTCAGAGCAGCCTGAGAGACCACTGGGCTGGTACAATTATGTCCATTTGCGCTCCTGTGGAGTCACACTTTCCACATCCCCCGGAGTTAGAAATGCCTAGGCTATGGGAGAAGATCAGTAATGGAGTCAGCCATTCAGAGAGGGGGGATCTCATGCTACAGATGTGTAAGGACAGGTAAATGGTAGCTGTGAGGCAGAAAGGAAGAACGATGAGCCACTCTGGGTTAGCGCTAATGTGACTTTCTGAATGGAGAAAGCTGAAGAAGAGAAGCAGAGAGGGAGTGATAATAAGGGAAAGGGAGGAAACACATCAGCTGGTCATTGAGTCATGCATTGTGAGGAAGTGAGGAAGGTGACAGAGTGGACTGGCACAGCCTATGCTTCCCTGATACCTTTTCTTAAGGTGCCTCTTGCAGGCTGGACCCTAACACGTCTGTCTGTCATTAGCTTACAGATGGCATTTTCTCTTTTTTTTACTCCTATAGCAATTACCTCCTCTTGATTGGTCAGAATTCTCTAGACTTCTGGCCCTCATTGCCTTCCAAGAACATAACAACAGGTCCATGTGAACACAGGAATGGGAGGGGGGTGTGGAGTCTCAGCTAAGTTGAGTCTTAACACTTGCATCTCCTCATTTTCCCACCACTGCTCTCTCCAGAGACACAGTCCTGCTCTAGTATCTAGTGACAATTCCAACCCTGTTTGATTTTTGCTACCTAGTTGTATGCCTCCTTGGTTTGACCATTGGATCCCAACTTTGATTATATGCCAGAATTCTGAATCTTCTATGCCCATGGCTCCAGACAATACTGTCCCTTCCAGAAATGTCCACCTAAGTCCAGGGAGCAAGGAATCTGCTAGCTGTGGAGAAATGATTTCCTGATGTCGGCTTCCTGCCAATCTGCTCATCCTCCTTAATTTACATGTCATCTGCTTGTCCTCACTTGTGTGGACAAGTATGTTTTTCTCACTTGCTGGGAGACCTTTCTGTTTGTTTTAGAACTCTATAAGATGTATGTCTTATTGGAGGATAACCTTTTCTCATATTCTTCGGGTATCTACTTTTACCTACTACAGTTGAATCTGCAGCAAACTCCATAACACTTACTTAACCTAAATGGAACCTGGGGACCTAATTTCTGATCCTGCCTTGTCATCCTCCTATTTTTCTAAACATAAGTTTCATCATGGGGTATGAAGATTAGAAGCCATCACTAGAGAAGATAATTCACATCTCATTGTTCCTTGAGTATGTGTGCCACAGAACAAGTTGAACCATGAGAGAGAAATAATTAAGACCAGAAAAAAGATCCAACAAGGATCTATATTCACTGCACCTTGAAATACAACTGCTGCAGCTATAAGCATGGTAAGCCCGGGACAGACTCTGATGTGGAGCCCCTGGGATGTTCCTCCATGCCCACACTCACCAGATGTCTTAATTCAGGTGGGCTGCTATAACAAAAATGCTATCAACTTAGCACCACCCAGCTTATAAACTACAAAAATTTATTTCTTGCAGTTTGAGAGCCTAGGAAGTCCAAGATTAGGGTGTCACCTACTGAAGGCCTGCTTCTTTGGTTCATAGAGAGCCATTTTCTTGCTGCTCCATCATGACAGAGGGAGGGGTGAGCTCTCTTTGGTCTCTTTTATATGGATACTGATATCATTCATGATGGCCCCACCCTCATGCCTTAATCCCTTCCCAAAGACCCTACCTCTTAGTAGCATCCTATTGGAACATAGGATTTCAACATATGAATTTTGGAGGATGTAAGCATTCCATCTACAATACAAGACATCTCCTTTATGCTGTTAACATTTTCCTACTTCAAAATGCTCTGGTTCTGGTTCTGCTATCACACATACTGTCATCCAGTTGTATGTGATAAAATTCATGACTAATTGGGGGCTGATGTACTACTAATACTAAAGATATCTGACAACTTGCCATGGAAAAGGCCCAGAAGGAATGATTCTACAATAAGCATTGCGCAGGGTGCTGACAGCTGTGGATTGGTGATGGAGAGACTGCATTTTGGTGTTTCACCCCTAAGAAGGCAAAAGGTTTGGGGAGAAAGATAGAGCATGGAGGCACTGCAGCAGAGCCTTCCACTGAAATGACTGTAGCCATTAGAAGCTCCACTCTGTGGTGCCCCTTCGCCAGATAACCTCCCTCAAACAGAAGGGTCTCTTGATTTCCTGAGTGTCCTATTCTTTCCCTCCAATTGTTCCATCCAGAATTACTCTTGAGTTTTTCTTGGAACTTCCGATAAGTTTAGAACTGAACTCTGGTGACTCAGAGCAGTATTTCCCCAAGTGTGAAATGCTACAGATAATTTTAGGTGCTGCACAAGTTTGGCAAATAAAATGGAATCACACAGTGAGGAAGTTATTCCCTTTTCAATTCTCTTTTGATCCTTCTGATGACATCAAGGATAAATTCTCAGTCTGGAATTGTACATCCGTAACACCCCACTAATGCTTACTTTTCTCCTTTATATAGCAACCGAGGTTCATGTTCAAAGCTCAGAGCCTTTGACAGGTAATAATACGTTTCTAGAAATTAATAATGTTTAGTTACATTGTATTTATTTTTATACTTACTGTCCTCTAATGGGAAATAATATTAGTCATACATCTGAAATAAAGATATGAAGTTTTCTTTTAAAAATAAGTTTCTAAGTTTAAAAGAACCCATAGGGTTGAAGAACGATGCAAATAACCGATAGGACAGATGGTGTGTGGCAATAGGCACAGGAAAGATGTTGATGGTGATACGGAAATAACCAGCCAGTAGCAGACACCAGCTTCCGTCATACTCCCAACATTTCCACTGGGCTGCTGAATCCCTCTCTCTCACCTTTCCTGGCCTTTTTTACTCTCCTTTTGCTCATATAACATTTTAGTAAGTTGAAGGCCACTTTGATTGACTTGACAGCCAGTAGACAACCCTCTTAGTGTTCCTTCATTTCATGGTGGTGCTACAGGTCTCACTAAAAGCTCAGGTACATGCAAGGGAATGAGTAATTGAGTATGGTGAAACCCAATACCCCCTGCCCTCAGCACAGGGTAAGATAGAACGGGGGACGGAAGAGGAAACACATCAATTCAGGATGGGGAATACATGCTCCTGGTAGCCTCCTCACCAGCCTACCCGAAACGATATCCCATTGCAGTGAGGGGCAGTGGGAGGGGAAAGGGAAACTACCAACCATGTATTTGGGTAATGGCTTTCACAAAATGAAATGGCATCTTCTTTTTATTTCCCTTACTCTCCCCTAATAACACCAGCATATTGTATTCCCCACACTGAATTCTGGATGTATAAATCCTTGCAGGCACAGTGAGGCCTTGTTGGGTTTGGCTGTTGTTTCTGAACAGAGTATAAGGGGACATAAAATGTAAGTGAATCAAGCCCTCAGCTAGCATTTAATTGATAAGAACTAAAGCTAATATTAGATAACAAATAAATGGTCTGTTGCACAGGCATTTAATTAAACACCAAATTAATGCAGTAATGACCTACTGGAACTAACAGCCAGGAATGCTTTACTGCACGCCAGCATCTGGATGCTTTCACCTTCCTGTCCCCTCCTCCCTCCCCCTCCTCCATGGACAGATCCATTATAAAGAATTATATTCGCTCATATTCTATGTCCTCATATTTTCATGTCCCAAATCATCGCACACAAGAATCTACTTTGCCCAAGGAAGCTTGACTATTTAGCTGACTCTCTACCTAGTCTTCCCTATCCTATGTCCCAAGCCTCAGAATCTGGAACTATTTGAAATCCTAGTCTTGTAACCCTTGGCTGATTACATGCTGCCTTGAAGATTAATTGCAGACAGTGTTTTAGATAATGGTTTCAGGGAAGAGCATGCAAAATCATGAAGGGGAGTTGAGGAATCGATACTTGGTTTTGTCTGGGCCGATCCAGGAGCTTTCAATCATACAATACAACACATAATAGGTAGAGGAGATTAACTCCACTCAGATGTACTCAACTCACTCCTGTTGGCTTTCCCACAGCTCATCTGGGCTGTGCTTGTACTGTCATCTCTGTGCTGGCTCAGGTCCACAAGTTAGAGATAAACACTGCAGCCATGTTTTGATCACCTTCTGCATGCAGAGACTACACAATCCATCTGTACGCTACATCCTTTCTGTGGTCCATAAGACTTTGCAATCCCCTGCTGGACAAAAGAACAGAGTCTTTTCAGTTTTGCCTTCCAAGGAGCTCTGTTTTCCTGGGCACAAGTGTAACCTTTGTGGAGCAGCACTCTCCCAGTGCCAGAGCCCTTATGCATCATTCCAATGCTGGGCCAAAAAACTAGATGTGGGTGACTTTACTGGAACAATTCTACAGAACTCCTCAGCTCGAAGTAACCTAATTTCTCCCCTCTTGGAACTGAAAAAGCAAACTTGCAGTGTCTGGAATGTGCTATATACTTAGCCATGTGGGGTTTCCACCTAGAATCCTTGAATGGAGGAATTCCTATAGGCAAAGAGATATTAATAAGCAGAGAGAAAAATTTTTTCCAAACCAGCACCTACTGTCTTCTCCCACAAGCTCATAAATTAAACTGATTTTGAAAATCTGAGTTAAACCTCATTGACTCTAGGAGGACAGTATGGAGTGAAAAAAGCAATCTGTGTCTCATCTCATCTATATCATACATATTCATTCACAGGTTTCATCGTTAATTTCCTCCCGCAGTACTCTCTTATCAACTTTACCATATTCTCTTCCTTTTACCTCCTCCAATTCCACTTTTACCCAGTTCCCATCACCTTTGCCTTTTCGGGATCTTCATTGCCTCACTGTTTCTCAGGACTTCCCACATGTCTCCTTATATGGCCCAGACCACTCCTTCCCCTTGAAGTTATGAGTCTACGAGTCCATAGTAACTTCAGTGAACAACTCCGTTAAGGCTTTGTGTTCTTTGGTAAGGAAACTAAAAATCCTCTGACGGGGTGGGAGTGTCCTGAAAAATTCAAGATAAATAAGGGAAATACCAGGGGTCCAGGAGGGAGTTTTCCAGCATCTTCTAACATTGTGCATGCTGCTCTTTCCCTGTAGGGCTGATTCTAATCCTGTGTGAGTGAGAGAGACAGATCCAAGGGAATCATATCCTACAACTTTTCATACCCCTGGTTTCAAAGCCATACAAGACTGAAGTCTTCTAGGTGACTTAGAAATAATAGTAACCACTAATCTTTAGTGAAGACTCAACAATGTGTCATGCACTTTCTAAATTTGGGGTAAATACTCTTTAAAAATATAGCATTTCCATATATTTCTTGACACATGTCCAACACCCTGCTTTCTTGTTAGTGCCTTCACCCCTGGATCCCTCTTGCTGCTAGATAGCTGAGTACACGTGCTCAGTGCAGGTCTTGGAATCTCCCAAGTCGTTCTTCACATCAGTTGTTGTATGTTTACTTTCCTTTGTCTCCTCTGTAAAGTCAGTTGGGCATACATCACTAGCCCTTTTGAAATAAATGCCTGAAACCCACAGACTTTAAAAATCACACAGCAATTTAGGGCTGGAACTAGAAAGGAAACCTGACCTCCAGCAGAAGGTGCATTTTTTTTTTTGTTTGTTTGGTTGGTTGGTGTGTTTTTTGTGTATGCTGTCACATTGTCCCTGGTCTTGAGAGGCTGCTATGCACAGGGTTGAAATAAACTACCTGGGAAAAGGCAATCATGTAATAAATTTTAAAAATAAATAAAGATATATTAAATTGTCTCCTCTAATATTTGTTCTTCAGTCATATGTTTTATCCCGGGATAGCAAATTGTTTACAAGCAATTACAGTAATTAAGCATAAATACACCCCAGCGAGGCAAATATTATTATCCACTTTTTAACAGATGGGAAAGCAGAAGTGGAGAGAAGCAGAATGACCTGTACAAGGCCAAACCGGGTGTCTGCTACCGACAGGGGGACTGGGACTGTGCACACCCCAGCTTTGCCCTCAAACTTCTATATGATCCACATCTTTAAAAAAGGTTTGACATTTTAAAAAGGGAGAAGGAAATTAGCAATGAAGGTGGCTGGTGACAATACCAGGGAGAGAGATGCCAGAAGTAACAACACCAAAGGGGAAATGGTTTGAGAGATGTGATGCGACGTAGCTCGATGCCCCAGAAGCATCTGAAACAAGGTCCACGCTCGTTCTTCGGCTTCCTAGGTTTTAGCAGCAAAGGTCGTAAATGGAACACACAAGAGGCTCCTCTAAGAAACAGGGTGGGT
Organism: Galagoides demidoff; assembly: GCA_963574575.1. Taxonomy (NCBI): domain Eukaryota; kingdom Metazoa; phylum Chordata; class Mammalia; order Primates; family Galagidae; genus Galagoides; species Galagoides demidoff. The sequence goes on from CAUYQV010124832.1 coordinate 11,323, forward strand.
TTTTTTTCCCCATTCTGCATATTCAGAATGATCCTGAGCCCATAAAATGAAGATTACTGGAACCACAGAATAAGATGCCATGCCTGTGATGAAGATACAATTGCCCTTTCTGAAGGACTTTGGAATTTGTGAGTCAAATACATACTTGCATTAATATTAGGAAAATTATATCCAGGGAGAATGCTGAAAGACAAGAAGGCTAACTTTTCATGCCGTGTCTTTCTGTCCATTGTCACATTTGACAAACAGTTTGAATTCAAGCAGAAAGTGTATGGCTAAATAAAGTAAGACGGAAATGAAACAATGGCATTAAGAGTTAACAAAAACACAATTGCAAGGAAAAGTCGGCAGGCGAGGTTAATGTCACATTCCTGAAATCCAAAACTATGCAGCCAAGACAAAAATTTGTTCTGGGTTGCAACATTTGGGAGATGTTTTTTATCCTATTTGTCATCACTTATCAATGGAAGATGGATGCACCCTGCAATAAAACAGGGGTAATTTGAATGCCTCCCTCAGGAAGCTTTATGTACAGAACAGGAAGAACAGAAAAATATTCAGACATTCTTTTCTACAAAGAAGCAAACAGCTATTTATGGCACTGATTATTACCATGAAAACTTATACAGCCATTATATACCACCACAAAAGAAAGAGAGAAAGGGGAAGAAGACAGAGAGAGAGAGATACCAAGCAAACAGGAGGATACAGCACTTCATTGCCAAAGATAACTGGCCTACGCCCACTTCGGGAAGGCAGATACATTTATATCAGTCACTGCTAATTTTCCCAGATGAGTCAAGAAAACATTAAGAAGGGTATATACTCTCCTGGAGAATTCTTTATACAAATATATTCTGGCCAACACTGGAACAAGCAGTAGACAATCACTGCCTATAATGAGATGCTTTTGTTGGTTCCAATACATTCTAAAAATTTACTGAGATAAAGGAAACCTTAAATAGCAGCTGAAATACACAAGTCTCAGTCTTTGATACTGTAGCTTGTACTCAGAACACTCAAAAAGTATGCTTCTGTTTCAGGGGTGTAGGCGATAGTCTTTCCTCTCTGCCTCCTACCACTCATGAGATGTTTCTGTGTGCTGCCCGAACAATCAGATGATTTGGGAATGAAAAAGAGCAGAGAGGCAAACAGGACTGTTAAGCTATATAACCTATCACTAATTAAAAAGCATTACGACTCAACAATAAATCTTTACATGTTAAATGGAAATGAACTTAACATTTGAAATGTGAGTAACTAGGGCAAAGGAGAATCACCAGAGTGAAAGAGGTTGAATTTTTTTTTTTTTTATTTCTTTGACTTGCAACTATGGCTCCTTAAATTCAGCTGTATGAATTCAAGTCAAATAAAGCTGCCAGCCTGAATGAAGGAATGAGGGAATGAATAAATGAATGAGTTGCAAGTAGTCTTACCTTTGCCCTATTTATGCCAGCTAGGCAATTCAGGAAATTTTATGTTCACAATCCAAACTTTCCTTACCCCTGTCTAAGGAAGGCTGTTGAGCCATCCCACTCAAATGTGGCCTATCACCTGGCACGTGTTGTCTAGGCTGAGACTTCCTACACTACACGCCATTCACGCAAGCAACACGACCAAGCCAGCATGTCCCTTATATAGGGTGACCAGACGTCCAGCTCAGCTTTTTAACAATTTGTCCGTGTCCCACCACGTTTTTAAAAAGTCTCGATTTTTGGAAAGAATGCACGAACAGGTGGGAGAACGGAAAGGGAATATACGGTTTTCAGCTGCCATGTGGCTATTTCTCCAGAATATGAGTTTTATACATTTTTTTTTAATTTTATAATGTTAAACTGTAGTAATAACAAATAATTGTTGAGAAGTGATTATCGAAAACTGCTTATCAAAGTTTGCATTGTCATCAGGCCCTGCCCTGACCCGTTCCCCTGCCCCGCCTCAACTCCAGCCTGGCCCCCCAGCCATGTTGTCCCGCTTTACAATGCTAAAATCTGGTCACCCTACCCTTATACTATTAATACTCTGGAATCTGGGTGTGGTCTGGCTTTGATTTCTACTTTGTATCCTACCCAGCAAATCACTTCTATAAGAGGGTTCATTTGCCATCTGAAACCTCAGACACCCATCTGGATAGCATAGTTTCTCTCACCTTTGAAAACACCTGGCTGATGAGTAATGGTGTTGCTACCTTTCAACTCACTGGACAAGTACAGGCCCCTCTGGAAGCAATTACTAATCCTGGTGGTCAGAAGGTGAGCTATAGCTCCTGTTCTCAGGCTCGTATTTCAACAATATGACCAAATACACCTCTTCTGTAGAGCTGGTCATCTACTGCATGTTTAAAAGAAAACGGCCCTATAAAAGGAATATTTAATGACTTCTCCAACAGATGAATCTCCAAATTTTGCTCAAATATGTCATTTGAGCAAAGTCACGTCTGTAGTCTGTAAATTTTCCTGAGTCTAGATTCCAGTTCATGGGTCAGTGAATCAGCTTTACTGGGTCTCAAATCTCTCTTGCACTTTCCTGCTTTTCCAAATACTTTATAATCATTAGTATGATACAGTGACACCATATACTTCTTGGACAGCAAATGAAAGAAAACACCTATAGCAAGTTGCTAAACTATTTCTTTCAGTCTCCCATTTGAGGATTGAGGTGGCTTAGGACAGGTGCCACTGGCTAGATAATTATGATGCTTTAATTGATTTATTTTCAAACCAGCTGCTACATCTTCCTTTGGTTATCAGTATCTTAAATTTCCTTTGCTCTCTTCCTGGTCTAAGCAGAAATCATAAGGTTTTCAGGAAATAAAAACTAACTTTTGAGTAGTAAAGCAATAGAATTGATTTGGTTTTGTTTGTTTTGGTAATGGTATGTGATCACAGATTTTCTTTTTGTTGTTTTATTATTTTCCTTGTTTTAGGACCCATTCTCTCTCCATTTTTAAAATATGAGTGTCAAATGCATTTCATATTTCAGTTTCTTTGATAATTTTACCAGTTCTCCTTTCGCAACTGTGATGGACGATCTTCAGTAATGAGTCAACCCAGTTGGATGATATGAGAATATTGCCACATCTTCTGACATACTTATAATTCTTCCCTGGACATTTAACACAAGTCACAAGTCCTGGCCTAGGTGAATGGAAAGTGTTTCTAAGTGGATTCTTGACTAATGGTGTCATGGCCATATACCTCTACTGAGAAAACGAGCCAAAAATATTCACCATGGAGAGTGGTCCCACTAAAATATGAGTCTAATCCCCAAATCCTCCACTGCAGGTTTGCTGCTTAATGGGGCACCCTGGCCTCTTCTGATCTGGCTCCTGCTTTCCACTCTGGTCCAGCAGCTTGAAACTTCTCAGTAACAATAATATCACCAAGCTACATAGAATCCACAGCTACTCCAAGATCCCCAAACACCCCCCAGTACACTCACACATGCCAGGCTGAGTCACTTCTCTATCTCTTCAGTCTGGAATGTTTAAGATTCGTAATGAGAATGCACAGAGTGTGGATTTTCCAATTTATAGTTCCTCACTAAAAAAATATATATATATATATATTCTGTGCTTTTCTGCAAATATTGACAACTAATAATCTTTAGCCACATTAAAAATAAAGACTAAAAACAGAGCTGGTGAAGGTCAGTGAATAAAGTATTGTGTTCATGATCATTAAATTAAATATATGACTTCACATTTCACAATTAAATAAAAAATAAGTAACTGGCAACTATAAGATTATATATTATTACTTGGTATCCAAAATAAAGTAGTCTTAGTTTTAACATTATTTTTGCTGTAAGATCCTTTAAAATATTATATCACATTGCAAAACATTACATTTAAAAGTATTTTCTTAAAGTTTATAACAGCTGGGCCCAGGAATGTAACCCTGAGAATATTCTTTCCATTATCCCACTTTCCATTTTCTCAGAGTACTTCACAGCTCTGCTCCTTAAGATTCCTTTTCAGTACACACTAGAAAGACGTTCTTGAACTTGTCCACAGCTATTTCTAATTTGTCTGATCTTCATCAGTCAGTTTAAAGGAGCATAAAATGTCATCTGCCTCATCCGTCACTGTGTGTGTGTGTTAATGTATTTATCTGATTCACTTCCCCTGAGTCGTCTAAGCTTGATGCAGTTCTGAATCTTTCCCATCTCCTAATTTATTTTAGTCACTCCTCGGGTGTATTGGAGCTGAATTTCTCAGGTAGACTCGTCTGAAAGGATGCCATGCTCTGGCAATTCTATAAGCAATTATCATCCTAATAGCTTGCAAATCCTGCTTTGTATATTCACTCTTGGTCTAGTGCCAGACAGAGGTCCGTTTCTCCTTACACCTTTGACTTAGAGTTTTCAAAAGCCTTCCTAATGAAGAAGCAGTTGTTTGACTCTTTTGGGACTGCTGAAAATAGTTAATGGTACTGAATCATCAAGGGAGGCTATTGTGAGACCCTAATATGAACAACTGATGGAAATGTGGCAGCCATTGCTACTACCGAAAATTCAATCCAATCTACGGCTGTAGCTGACAGAGTCAATGGAGTGGTCAAGCCTACTGTGTTTTCAGATAAAGCCAGTGTGGCTCAATACAGCATCCAAAGAACTTTCTTCTTTACCATCACCATCCATTGTCAATAGAATTACTTCATCAGAATCTAACATTTATTCCAGGATTCTTGCCCTCAGAGTCTTACATTAGGTCTTATGCATACTAACAAGTGGAGTAGTTCAATGAGATAAATAGCAATGTGAGGCAGCCGACACTGGTTCTCAATATAGGTAGTGATTCCAGGGCAGGAATGAAACAATAAGAAAAGACACCAGGCAGTGGAACCCTATGTAAACCTGAAAGGACAGGTGTGGGTCTGCATACAGTAGGTTAGAGGACGGCCTGGGCGACAGTGGAGCAGTCATTCTGTGTTAAGATCCACAGGCTGCACAGCTGACGCAAAGGGCTCATGGAGGAGGGCATTAAAAATTAAGAGTGTATAAGTGGAAAGACATGTCACAGAGGTTTTGAATTGAAATGTCACTTTAAGCTAGAAAAAAATAAGAGCCACAAGCACTTACAACAAGCCCCTGGGCCTGAGACTACCATTTCTTTGGTATGAATGCTGTCACATCATGTGCCATTCAGTCTGCTACTTACTCACCTAGCAAATGTTTGAGTGCCTACTATGTGCCAGGGACTTTTCTAGGTCTTAGACACACAGTGAGAAATGAAAGAAAAAAGTTCTCTCTCGTGAAAACTATTAGTTTTGAGCTGTGATTCCAAGATTAAGGTGTTAGCAGGACTGTTGAGCTCCCAGGCTTCTCCTTTGTGCTGCAGACGCCATCCTCTTGCTGCCTCATCATGTGAGTATCTCTTCTTCTTATAAAGACACCAGTCAGGTTAGAGCCCACCAAAAAGTCTCATTTTAACTGAGTCATCTCTTTAAAGACCTTTTGTTCAAACACACTTGCAGTCTGGGTCCTGGGGTTTGGAACTTCAACATAGGTGTTGTGTGGAGCTCAGTTCAGGCCATAACAGGGAGCTCCCATTCTAGTCATGAAAACAGGCTCATAGCCCCATAAAAATGAATTCATTGAGGGATGCCACAAAAGTTTCCTCATCACCCCCAACATTCCTGAACACAGACTGAGCCTCCTATTACATGTGCACTTATAACCACTGTCACCACCCAAACGAAGGGAAGGGGAAGTGCAGACCTGTCTCTTCCACAATATTCCTCTTGTGACTTCTATCCTCCTCCAAGGATTCTCTTGACATTCACAATTTCCCTTGAGAATGATGAGGATAAAGGATCAACACAGTGAGATTGGGTCTTAGATTAATATGCCCTAGGATCACAAGGCTCAAATAAGAATATACTAAGAGACAAAAATGCTTTGAAAAGAAATGTAGTGTGTGCAACCTGAATCTCCTAGTCTCAGCAGTCTGTGGGTAAAATGAGGTCGCATTAATATTAATAATCAAATTCTTCTGGCCTGCAGCCACACCTGTAAAGCCAGAGATTCTCATTCTTCATTCTCCTGGCCCACACCCCAAGGTCTTTGATCATCTCTCAGTTATTTCTGGAAGGCCCCAGGGTGAGTCTCACCTCCTGTTTGTTCAGGAATAAATACACATCTGTCCTTTCTCTCTGAGCATGGTGTAGAGGTCCAATGACCAGGATTTGAGGGCAGCACCTCTCTACCCCTACAGCCAACAATGTCTTCTGAGAAAGTGTTATTTCCTGGCTACTTTGCCTCAACATTCCCCAGTTCCTGCAAACAGGGCCAAGCATTCCCTTGAAAATTTGAACAGAACATCACCATCTCCGACTGTGCTTGCTCTTCTGCACCTAGACATGCAGGCAATATTGTTGTTGTCTCACTTTTCAGCTCCTGTTCGAGTGGCCCTTGGAAATGGAGAGATTGTGCATTATACTCCAGCCTCTCTGTAATCTAATCCCTCAAGCATATCAATTCATAAAAACACATGGTTCTATGATGGTCTGGGAGTGAGGGATCAGGCATAAGTTAGCCCCTCCCACAACCAAACTTCCCTTTGGTCTACCAAAGTTAATAATTCTGCTTTCTATAGGAAAATAAATGTCCTTCCTTGGTGAAAATATAAAGATTTTCATATCATGTATTTTATTGTTTGGACACTGGTTACTTAATTTTCTGCCAAATTGTTTCTGTCAGGATAAAGGAAGCAGCATTGTTCTAAAATACTTTTTCCTGCAGAGAAAATAAGCTTACCCTATCTAAATCTTCAAATACGTTTGAGCACCTACTGTGTGCAAAGTATTTTGCAAGAGGAGGTCATTTATATGGTGCTAAAGGCAAGACAATGCTCTTTTTTAAAATACAGTAGAATCTCTATACTTTGACTATCCAAAGGTCCAAAGAGCTGTAACAAACTGGTCAACATACGGAAGTGGTCAACATTAGGAACTAGGCCTGCTGTACTGATCCATCTACATGGTGCATGTGTGGTCTATGAAAATTAGGTCAACTTGAGGTAGTCAATATAGGGAAGTGGTCAATTATGGAGATTTTACTATATATATTATCTCTAAGAACTCAGTGATAACTGATACTTTTTTTCCTGTACACAAGGAATGACTCTCTTCTTTGGTCTCAATATTGTTAGAATCAAAGATAAATGAGGTACCTAAGCCCAAATAAGCATTCAACAGTCACATGTCATGATGGCAAGATGAAGTAGCACATCCAGCCTCTATTCCCTGCAGTGTGGATTCCTATTGACTGTCACCCAAGTGGACCAGTTAACTATGAATCAACAAACTAACCCTTGCTTTGCTCACTTACCTGAACATATTTAAGGTAAAACTTCTATTTCATCTACGTCTAGTAAAAGGGGGATCTAGTAAAAATTATCAAATTAGTGGGTATCCGATAAATTATTGATTAACATTCTTTTTTTCCACTGTTGCCATGTATGGCACAGAAAACACCTGATGCTCCAGAATGTTCCCCACACATGGAATAGTAGGCTCCTTGCTATGTAAATTCATGTGTAGAGGTTATTTCAAGATATATTTTCTAATCTCCAAAAATAAACCCCTCTAAAAATGTCAAGAGCGGTACAGTAGAACAAGTAAACAAGTGAACCTAACAGCCCTCATTTATGCCAAGGAATCTAGCATTTCACGTCAGCTTTTCTGAAGAAACTATCACCACGCCTGTAATAATGTATTTAGGAATGAACGTGAAATCAACAAAAAAATCAGTAACGTGAAATCAACAGAAAAATCAATAAGCATAGTGACTCCTACAGACGCTATTGTTAAACATGATAAGAATTTTTGGTTTCACACAACTTCTGAATTTACACTATGTTCCACATTCTCTACCTCACTGGAGATAAGACGTCAGGAACTCTTAGCAATATCTACATATCACTTCATGTATCTCATAGTTATGGGGTGAGACTTGGAGAGGTTAATTGCTTTGTCCAGAGCAATTACTAGAATAGGCACTCCAGGTCAGGTTTCTGGACTTGTTATTTTCCATCTGCACTTTCATCACTAACTCATCACTAAAGGCACCGTGTACACCTCCCCCTCCTCTACTTTTTCCACTCCTTCTCCCACTTAGAATTTTACAGTCATATAGACCTGAGTCATTATCATTAAATTATTTCTAACATTTTTGCCAGCAGCTACCAGTCTTCTTAATTCCATGCAAGGAAATGTCTACAATAACATGTTCTCCCTAATTTCTCTCCAAAAATAAATAAATAAATAAATAAAGCTTTACATCTTAGACCTTGCAGCATTCTTTATAGGCTTTGATGAAATTTGCCTCACAAATGAAAGTATGTCCACCTTCCATAAACTAGTATATAGTTAGTTAAAATACAATGTATATGTAAGTTTATTATTCAAGTAATGGATGAAAGCAAAGATAGGTGATGATCCTTAAAGGAAAAAGAACATAAGAAATGAGCTGAATCTCCCATTCACTATGATTCTCTGACCAGGAGCATTTCAACTACTGTGATGGAGGGACGTAAAACCCAAGCACAGGAGAAATCTTGCTGGGCCAGGGAGCAAACACCAGAGTTCAAGGCTGCTTAACGCAGCTGGTATTTATTTATTTATTTATTGCAATTTTTTGACCAGGATCAGGTTTGAACCCACCACGTCCAGTATATGAGGCCAGAGCCCTTTGAGCCACAGGCGCTGCCACTGTAGCTGGCATTTATTGAATAAAGTACCAGAAAACAGATGGCTAAGAAAAGAGGAGGTCCCAAAACTCTGCCTGGGGGTTCTTCACAGCTTCTTGACTGAAGACGGGGGAGCACGAAGGTAGCACATTGTGAAGCCTTCCTTATAGCAGAGAACACCAGCTATGGGGCAGTGAAATGAATGAAGATGTCATAGGTCACACCAAACTGGGAGGTGCTGGATTTCCTGTCAAGCCCAGTTGGAGCCCCTCAACCACTCAGTTACAGCCTGAAAAAGGCCAAGTCTTAGGATCAAGGATATGCCCCGAGAGAATAGCAACACCACAGTTTAAGAATGAAGCCAAGAAAAGCTTGCCCTTAATGAAGAGCAAAGTCAGACCTGACAGAATCTAAAGGGTTTACTTATAATTTAATTGCCTACTTGAAAATGAGCTCTGTTTAGAAGCAGACTATATAATCCAGATTCCCAAAATATTATCATTTCAGTATCTATTGTACAATCAAAATATTACTAGACACACAAAAAAAGTAGACAAAGGAAACACATGATCAAGCAAAAACAAAATTAGTAGAAACAGATCCTGAGAGAAACAAACTGTTAGAATTACTAGACAAGGACTTTGAGAGCAGCTATAATAAACATGCTCAAGGACTTATAATAAAGGATGATCATCTTGAGTGATTACTTGGAGAATTCAGAATAAAACAAACAGAGATGCTAGAACTGACAAATACAAACTGTGAAAAGAAAAAGTCACTGAATCGATTTAAATGTGTATTGTGGAAGAAAGAGTTGGAAAAGTTAAACCCAACTCAATACAATTTATCAAACATAAAATTACGTACAAAAATATTTTTAATAAATGAGCACAGTCTCAGAGATCAGTACATCAGTATGAGGAGATCTAGCACGCACGTAGCTGAAGTTGCTGAAGAAAGACAAATAGAATGAGCAATATGTGAATGAATAGTAGCAAAATTGGTTAAAAGGTAAAGTAGATCAAATCACAGATCTAAGACCTATGTGAATCCCAACAGGATAAATATGAAAGAATCACACCTAGAAACATCAAAATCAAACCACTGGAAACTGAGAATAATCACAAATCAGCCAGTAGGAAAAAGACATGTTGCCCAAAACGACCATCAACTTACTATCAGAAACAATGAGGCTCAGAAGAAAACGAAATGACATCCTTAAAGGGTTAACAAAACAAAAAGGAATCAACCTAGGATTCTGTATCTGTTAAATATAAGGATGGGGTGGTGCCTGTGGCCCAAGGAATAGGGCACTGGCCCCATATACCAGGGATGGTGGGTTCAAGCCCAGCCTCGCCCAAAAGTGCAAAAAAAAAAAAAAAAAAAAAAAAAAAGAAAGAAAGAAAAAGAAAAAAGAACAAGAAAAAAAAAAGGATGAAATAAAGATGTCTTTAGATATATAAAAATGAAAAAGTTTGTTGTGAGCACACCTGAATGGTAAGTAATGCTGCAGAATCATTCCTCCTGAAGGCAAATGAAAACACACAGAAATTCATATAGAGAGAAAATCAATGGAAATGGTAAATATGTGGGGAAACATAAAATGTTATCTTTTTCTTTCCTCAATTTCTTTAAATGACATAAAATATAGTAGTGTGTTATATTGTGGGATATAATATATGGAGACAAGAAATATTTGACAACAATAATAGAGCACAGAATGAGGGGAGGGAATAAATGAACTAATACTGCTGCAAGATTTCTATATTTTACTTGAAGTGGTGTGTTATTTATTCTCAGCAGACTGTGAGAGGTTAAAGAAATATATTGTAATCCCCATCAACTATTTAAAAAATACAAACAGTTACAGCTTAAAAGCTAATGGATACACAATACAGAAATACTAAAATTACATATCAGATGAAAAGAAGGCAAGAAAGAAAGAGCAAAAAAATGTATTAGGCAAATAGAAGACAAACAGCCAAAGCATAGCAAATATTACATGAAATGTAGTGGATTAGACCTGCACACGTAAAGCTAAATGACTTTGGAGGTTATCTCAAAGAAAATTTAGTAGAGTCTTTTCAACAAGTGGTACTGAAGCAATTGGGTGTTCTTGTGCACCTCAAAAAAAATATTATGCCACATAAAAATCAGTTTAAAAGGCATAATACAACTACTGGTAAAATCTAAAAATATAAAACTATAAAGTTTCTACACGAAAGCATAGAAGAAAATTTTTGTGCACTTAGTTTAACCAAAAATTTCTTTGCCTACACCACTCAATGCATTATCCATAAAACAAAAGAAATGTTAATTTGACTTCATCACAATTTAAAACTGGTCTTCTTTGAAAGACACTATTTTAAAAACAAAAAGACAAGTTGGGAGAAAATATTTGCACGTCACTTAGAGATTTGAATCCAGAATTTATAACGAACATTCAAAGTTCCATGATAAGAAATACAACAATACACTGAACCGGAGGGCAAATGATTTTAACAACATTTCACCAAATAAGATATGTAGATGGCAAAAAAAAAAAAAAAAACACACACGAAAAGATGGTCAGCATCATTAGTCATTTCAGAAACACAAATTCAAACAAGGAGACATTACTATATCCATATTAGAATGTTTACATATAGAAATATTTTCTATGGTACACATGGGGGAGAATGTGGAGCCTCTGTGCATTACTTCCACTTTGGATGGGAATGTAAAATGACACAATCGCTTTGGTAATTTCATTAAAAACTTACACATACCTATATGACCCTATTATTCCGGTCATAGGTAGGAAAGAAAAAAAAACAAACAGATGTCCATATAAAGACTTGCACAGACATGTTTCCAGAAGTTTTATGTGTAAAAACCCTAAACTGGTAATAATTCAAGTGTCCCCAACAGTCACATGGATTAACAAATTCCGTGCAGTAGCATACAGGCATACCGTGCTTTATGGAGCTTCACTTTTTTTTTTTTTTTTTTTTTGAGACAGAGCCTCAAGCTGTCCCCCTGGGTAGAGTGCCATGGCATCACAGCTCATAGCAACCTCCAACTCCTGGGCTCAAGCGAGTCTCCTGCCTCAGCCTCCCAAGTAGCTGAGACCACAGGCGCCTGCCACAACGTCCAGCCATTTTTTGGTTGCAGCCATCATTGTTGTTTGGCGGGCCTGGGCTGGGGATTCGAACCTGCCACCTTAGGTGTACGTGGCTGGCGCCCTAGCCGATTGAGCCACAGGCACCGAGCTGGAGCTTCACTTTATTAAGCTTCGTGGATACTGCCTTTTTTACAAATTGAAGATTTGTGGCAACCTGTGACTGACAAGTCTTTTGACATCATTTTTTCTAAGAGCATGTGCTCACTTTGAATCTCTGTGCCACATTTTAGTATTTCTTACAATATTACAAGCTTTTTAACTATTTATATATTTTTTATGGTGATCTGTGATCAGTAATCTTTGATGTTATTACCAATATTGTTTGGGGACACCACAAGTCATGCTCTTATAAAACATCAAGTTTAATTGATAAATGCTGTGTGTGTTCTGACTGCTTCACTGACCAGATAGTCCCTGTCTCTCTCCATCTCCTAGGGCCTCCCTATTCCATGAGACACAACAATATCAAAATTAGGCCCATTCATAACCCTATAACAGCCTCTAAGTGTTCAAGTGAAAGGAAGAATTGCATGTCTCTCACTTTAAATCAAAAACTAGAAATGATTAAGTTTAGGGAGGAAGGCACATCAAAAGCCAAGACAGGCCAAAAGCTAGCCCTCTTGTGCCAAGCAGCCAACTAGTGAATGCAAAGGAAAGTTCGTGCAGGAAATTAAACATGCTACTCCATGAACAGCTGAATGTTAAGACAACAAAATACTAATATGAAACCAATAGATAAACAACTGCACCCCCACATGAGAGAATAACAAAATTAAATTCAAGGGGGATGGGGGGAAAGGAGGGAGGGGGAACTGGTAAGCTCTCACTTAAAGGGCATAATGTAAGGGTGTATAGCACACCCCCAGGTGAAGGGCTCAACTACAACTTGAACTTTGTCTAACAAATGCAAACAGTGTAATTTAATCATTCGTACTCTCATATTAATCTGGAATTTTTAAAAAAGAAAGAAAATGGAACAGCCTTATTACCGATGGGGAGAAAATTTTAGTAGTCTGGAAGAACAAACCAGCTGCAACCATTCCTTTAAGCAAAAGCCTAATCCGTTGCAATTCCTTCAAGCTTACAAAAGACTGAGAGGTGAAAAAGCTGCAGAAGAAAAAGTTGTAGGCTAGCAGAGATGGGTTCAAGAGGTTTAAGAAAAGTAGCTGTCTTCCTAACAAAAAGTGCAGGGTGAAGCAGCGGGTGCTAACGTAGAGAAACTGCAGCACGTTCTTCAGAAGTTCTAGCTAAGGTGATGGAGGAAGGTCGTTGCAAACAACACATTTTCAATATAGATGAAACAACCTTATATTGGAAGAAGATGCCATCTACAACTTTCTTTTTTTTTTTTCCTCCAATCCCCCTCCCTCCACCCATTCCCCCCTCCCTTTTCCCTCCTCCCTCCCCATATTCTAAGGCTATTTGGTTATAGCTTTCATATAAAAGGTATAAATTAGTTTCATAAGAGGGGTGTGTACATTGGATACTTTTTCCTCCATTCTTGTGATATTTTGCTCAGAAGAACATTCTCCAGCTCCATCCATGTGAACATGAAGGATGTAAAGTTTCCATCCTTCTTAATGGCTGCATAGTATTCCATGGTGTACATATACCACAGTTTGTTGATCCATTCATGGATCCATGGGCACTTGGGCTTCTTCCATGACCTGGCAATTATGAATTGGGCTGCAATAAACATTCTGATACAAATATCTTTGTTGTAATGCAATTTTTGGTCATCTGGGAATATACCTAATAAAGGAATTGTAGGGTCAAACGGCAGGTCTATTTTTAGTTCTCTAAGTGTTTTCCAGATGTCTTTTCAAAAGGAACGTATTAGTTTACATTCCCACCAGCAGTGTAGGAGTGTTCCCTTTTCTCCACATCCACACCAGCATCTCTGATTTGGGGATTTTGTGATATGGGCTAATCTCACTGGAGTTAAATGATATCTCAAAGTAGTTTTGATTTGCATTTCTCTGATGATTAAGGATGGTGAGCATTTTTTCATATATCTGTAGGCTGTGTACCAATCTTCTTTAGAGAAATTTC